>VYZX01017276.1:15878-50577 GCA_013401335.1 Brachypteracias leptosomus | reverse complement strand
ACATTCTGTGATTCTGTGTATCTTCCTATGTAGTCCAGCAATTCATATTCTGAAAAATAAAAGAAAAAAAAACAACAACCCACTCCAAAACATAAACAGCAAACATGCCAAAGCAACTTCTGTGTCAACTTTTTAATGGGGATTTTAAGATGGTAAGTTATACCAGTTAAAGTTATCTTGGAGAAGACTTATTGTGCTGTAAACTTTGAATGTGAAGTTCTGAGAAGTTAAAAACTGTAGTGGAAACATCTGCAATACAAAAAGTAGTCTTTTTTATCGTGCTAAACTTTCCTCAGATGCCACAGTCACAACTTTTTCAACAGTTTTTGACTAAGGATTTGAGATATTCAAGCTTCATTCTCTGTGTGTAGACTGGATTGGTCAAATGGAGAAAGAGCAAATTCACTAACATTATACTGAAGAAACATTCTTCTGTTATACACTAGTTCATATTGCTTGTCGGTTATGACTAGTTATTTATTCATTAAAATATTCGTAAATCCTTAAAGCATTACAAAATTAAGCATAAACAAGGAGGTATCAAAAAATTTACTCTAGCTGTGCTTTGTTTTCCTTCACTACTTGCCATTTATTATTCTCTAGTTTTCAAAAGTTTCAGTCATCCAATTAAAGAAAATAAAAATTCATGAGACATATTACACTCATTGAGTAGTCAATGTAAATAGTTGACAAAGAATGCATAGCTGGAAAATTTTTCAGAAATCATTCATTTTGTCTGTGTGAATAATGAATACATCAGTCAGAAAGAGAAGGTAGTTTTACATAATCTTTATAAACAGGAAGAAAAAAAGATTACTTAAATTCAGCCCAGAGAATAATTTAACCAGCAGCACTAACGACACTTGAAGAATTGTAGCATATGGTAATTCACTGAAGTGTGTTCCCCTCAATATTACATTTGTCTGTTCAAACACTATCAAAACTTATATGCATGTATATATGCACATATATGTATGTATATATACATTCAAAATATGTTAATGAGATATATATCTCCAGCTTTTATTAGTTATTTTCATTTCATATTTCATTTTTCTTGTTGTTTATTCACATCTTCAGAGAATTCCTACCTAAGAGTCTACCTAGCTATGGTTACAAAATATTGTTCTTAAAGAATCCCAATAACAAAGTTCTTGAATACATATGAGCATATTTTTACACATATATATTATAGACAGTGTAAGTCAGCAGTAAGGGGAGACAGAATGCCATAAATTATTGATGATTACGAGCAGCAGGTGAGCTGTTTGTAAGCTAAGCTGAGTTGCCTTCAGTTTCTGGATGTTTTCCAATGGGCATGAGAATGAAAAATATAAACTATCTACACACAGCAGAGGATGGCTCAGGTTATTTCATCCTTATGCCTCCCACACAGTCAGTTTCAAGAACTGTCACATACAGTAGGGTATATGTTCCTCTATTGGCCCCCACCATTCATTTTTCCTCAATTATTTTGTTTTTTATTTTTCCTTTATTTCTATGACTGTTTCTAAAATTAACTCTTCCTATGAAAACTGTTTAAGGAACTGTACAAAACCAATAACCTATGGAAAAGGCCAAACTTGTCTTCAAAGAGAATCTAAATTTCTCATTTCTTGCGAAAGCTTTCTTCCATTATTCTGAATTATTACAACTGTCCTAATTTTTCAAGGATGTGAAGATTCCTAGAATTACTACTAAAATAAACAAATACATTAACAGATCTTTCAGTAAGCCTTTTTCTACCATTAACTTCTATTTAGCTTTTCCAATTATTTCCACTTAAATGGCAATATATCAGCAGCTCACCACTCTACTGACCTGAATGTGCAATTTCCTGTTTTATTTTCCCCATCCCTTCAGTAAATACTGAAACTCAGTATTTTAAACCCCAAATGAATTTCCAATTCTGTGTCCCTGTCATTCTAATATTAATCTCATACACTGCTTATCTTTGAAAACATGAGAAAAGATGAAAGAGAAAAAGACATCAGAATTCTTTTTAATGTATTATGGTATGCCATACCAACATAAGGATTATAGTCTTATTGCTGTCCTTAGTGATGAAACAGAATTATGTCTTCAACTCTCCTTGTTTCATGAAAGTTTCCACAGTTATCTGCCTTAGGGATTTGTTCAATTTCATTAAAAAAAAATAATAAAAATTTAAGGTTTCATTAATGATTTTTCAGTTTCTAAGCTGTTTCTGTCAGCTGCAGCAGCAGTATGAACTCTTAGAGAGCTCCTAGTTAAGACCTGCCAAAGGTTGGGCTCTTGGTCTGTTGTTATTTTGTGTCTGAAACTAGAGACCTATACAAATCCAAGCATGAATTTAGGTCTGTATTTGTGAAATTCTTCTAAAAATAGTGCTGCATTTCAAAAGAAAATGGAAATTTCAACAATGCCACTCTCCTGTGCTTTATGGAGCACATTTTGAGGGAGGATTTTTTTTTTTTAACTTTGAGAAAATTTTCATAACAAAGGTACAAACTTTGGACATTGTTGTGTAAAACTTCATGGTAGAATTACAGTTTGCAACTGTTTATGCTTTTATAGATAATCTGTACTTGACATACAGGTGAGGCTGGCTCATTTTTTCTTTCAGGATATTAACAGAATTCAAATTTTTTACTTGAATTACTACAGAAAATGAGGCACTAGGCTTATTTATTCCTGCATTGATGTAATGCAGACTTGCAAACTTTTGAAGCAATTCACAAACATTATCTCTTTGAGCAGTTTATGACAAGTAAAAACAATAGCTGGCATCCATAAATTGTTTTCTACTCATATTTAGGTGTCACTTAAAGAATGCATAAGGCTTCGCTGCTTGTTACCATTATTAATATTGTGGTAGTACAGGACAATGTGGTAGTAGCCAGGACAATGGAGAAGTTTGCCTCGGTTGATGAGGACTGGGTTAAGGAGCAATTAAGCAATCTGGACATCCATAAATCCATGGGTCCAGATGGGATGCACCCACGGGTGCTGAAGGAGCTGGCTGAGGTCATTGCTGGACCACTCTCCATCATCTTTGCCAAGTCTTGGGAAACGGGAGAGGTGCCTGAGGACTGGAGGAAAGCAAATGTCAATCCAGTCTTCAAAAAGGGCAAGAAGGAAGACTCGGGTAACTACAGACCGGTCAGCCTCACCTCCATCCCTGGGAAAGTGATGGAACACCTTATCCTTGGTGACATCTCAAGGCATATCNGAGGTTCTCCTGCCCCTCTACTCTGCCCTGGTGAGACCTCATCTGGAATATTGTGTCCAGTTCTGGGCCCCTCAGTTACAGAAGGACAGGGAACTGCTGGAGAGAGTCCAGCGTAGGGCTACAAAGATGATTAAGGGAGTGGAGCATCTCCCTTATGAGGAAAGGCTGAGGGAGCTGGGTCTCTTTAGCTTGCAGAAGAGGAGACTGAGGGGAGACCTCATTAATGTTTATAAATATATAAAGGGGGAGTGTCATGAAGATGGAGCCAGGCTCTTCTCGGTGACAAACAATGATAAGACAAGGGGTAATGGGTACAAACTGGAACACAGGAGGTTCCACTTAAATATGAGAAGAAACTTCTTCTCAGTGAGGGTAACAGGACACTGGAACAGGCTGCCCAGGGAGGTTGTGGAGTCTCCTTCTCTGGAGATATTCAAAACCCGCCTGGACGCCTTCCTGTGTAACCTTATCTAGGTGTTCCTGCTCCGGCAGGGGGATTGGACTAGATGATCTTTTGAGGTCCCTTCCAATCCCTGACATTCTGTGATTCTGTGATTCTGTACTATGTAATTTTTTATCAGAATAAAGATCCTGCTATACCAAGGATGTATTGATGTGCCTTGCTGCACTTACTTCCCTTAAAGATGTATTAAACTTCTTTTTTTTCAACAAAGAAAATTAGGATATCCTCTTCCTTGAGTTAGTAGAGTGGAAAACCTGACCTTTGCTGGTAGTTTGCACCTCCAAAAGAGGAACAATTGCCTCTGGCATTATCACTAAGTTTGTGAGAAAAGATTCCTGATACTATATGGTTAAGCTTACTTCAGTCACACAGATTCCCTACTGAGCCAGTTGAAACAAATGATAAATGAACAATTGAAAAAGACATTAGTTTTCAGTCTGGAGTTAGGGTTGCTGTCATCAATGGAAAGCTCACATCACTCAACATGTGAGTTTTATCATCTCTTCCACATTTTACATACAAAATGTATTTCTGTGATTAACTATATTGCAACTCCTTGTGGAATTAGCATACGATCAGGAAAGATCTTGAAGAAAAAAACTATTTAAATTTATTAATCAAAGTAATTTGTCTCTTGCTTGAGTAAGGCCATCTACAATCAGTTGCTCAGGACCATGTCCAGATGGTTTTTGCATATTGCCAAATACGGAAACTCCCCATCCTCTCTGGGCAACCTGTGCCAGTGCTCAGTCACCTTCACAATAAAAAAGTGTTTCCGGATGTTCAGATGCCACCTCCTGTGTTTCATTTTGTGCCTATTGCCCTGTCACTGAGCACCACTGTAAAGAGCCTATATCTCTCCCTTCAGGTACTTTCAAACATTTACGAGATCCCCCTGAGCTTTCTCTTGGCTGAACAGTCCCAGCTCTCTCACCCTTTCCTCATAGGAGAGATGTTCCTGTCCCTTCATCATCTTTCTGGCCCTTCACTGGACTCTCCAGTATGTCCATGTTTTTCTTGTAGTGGGGAGCCACAGTGCTCCAGGTTGGGCCCCACCAGCACTGAATAAAGAGGAAGGATCAGGATCACCTCCCTTGATCTGCTAGCAATGCTTTATCTAATGCAGCCTAGGACATCATCAGCCTTCTTTGTGGCAAGGACACACTGCTAACTCATGTTCAACTTGTTCAACCAGGACTTAGGACACCAGGACTCAGAGGATTTTTTTTCAAGACTGTAAAATAGATCTTTGTTTTTAAAACAATTTTTAATCTATTGTTATATATTTCAGTATAACAGCTTTAAATTACATTGGACTTCCTAAGCAGTTAAAAATTATATGCTACAATTTCTGAATAAAAAAATGTGAAAGGGAGGAAGGAATATAAAGAAATTCAGAAACAGCTATAACATTATATGACCAGTCTGTGACATGGACTAATCTTATAAATTGACTGAATAAAAAGAAATTTAGCATATAGTGCTCTCGCAATGTTCAGCCCCCAGGCTAAGTCTTCTAGTATACAGTTTGTCATTAGATTAGGGACTTTTACTCACTCAGAAGCAGCACTAGAGGAAACTAATTTTCATTAATAGCTTTTGTGGCAAAGTTGATCAGAATTTCCTATGTCAGATCTCACTTTCTTCTTGCTTTCTCGTTTTTCAGCAAGATAAAGTCCATTATTAAAATAATAGGCTTGTATTTCCATGTAACGGGGTGAATATTGACTAGTTATTTTCATAATGGCCACATATGACTCTCCTGTTAGAGAAAAAAATGTTCTGCTACATCTGTAAATGTGGTTTTATTCTTCAAGCTTCAGTATAATACCGTCTCTTGACAGTTTATTAACTTCAACCATACTGACAAATGTAAGGGTGTATCTGTAGAACATAGCATCAAAACTACAACCACACCTCCAGTGCAGGGTGTCAGATGAAACAAAAGCAATTGAAGGTTAAGCCAAAAAGAACCATTAGAATATATTCCCTTTGATGATAATAACAATACTTACATATATAGCAACACTAGATATGAGAGTGATCAGGTTTGCATATACAGTTTTGATTAAGGCACCTGCACAATTAGTGGCTTTCATTATTGTTAATCTAAAGATGGCTCTATCTACGCTGCCAGTCATGGGCAGCAATTGGTTGCTACACAATTCTACGCATGTTCAAGTAATGCCCTAAAACTAGTCCTTCCCAGCCCTCAAAGGTTTGGTTTGGTTTGGTTTGGTTATGTTGAAGTGATCAGTAATTGATCAGCTACAATTTACACTTACAACTTTAGGGCCTCAGGTATTGTGCCGTACTTGTACTTTCGTGACCATTGCTACCATCCCATCCTTGTACTTTTTGGGATCTGTTTTATAGTCCCTATATTCCCTTCCATAACCTTTAAAAGGTGACTTGCTAACGACAAAACAAACATTTGATTATACCATTCTAATCATACATCCATCCTTTCTCAAGTGTCATCAAACAGCTCACCTCACAAACACAGTGGACTGTTAGATGATACAGACATTCATAATACTTTGCTAAGCATTATGAGCTACAGGAATATGACTGGTAAATTACTAAAATTATTTTCTAATGCAAACAAGCTGCCTGTTGTGGTTTAAGGTTTGGGGAAGGGGAGGGACAGGTGGAGCAGCTATTCCACTCCGCTTCCTGCCACACTCTATAAAAAGACACAGGAAGTTCTGCTCACCCCCTCCTCGCTGGGATTGCTGCTGGCTCTGGATGGCTCTGTGGCTGTTACAACTCCACGTGGCTCGGGAGGAATCCAACAACATCCGAGGATCGATGTTATATATATTTGTATATATACCTCCCCTTAATACCTCTGTATATTTCCCTTCCTTTGATATCCCTTTTGTTACTCCCTGTTAAAAGTTGTAATCTTAATTTTCCAACTTTGTGTGAGGCCTTTCTTCCTCCCCTGGGAGGGAAGAGGGGAAGGGGAAGAGGGGTGAAACAAAATGCTGCTCTGTGGGGGGTTGCCCTGAGCCTTAAATGGAGACACTGCCATACTTTGAAGTCAAGATTCAGCTCAAAATGAGAAGCTGCTTGTCAGTGGCTGGACATAACTAACGCACTCTGAGAAACAGATTATATTAGAATTCATTGCTAACACATCTCTGTTCTTGGCAGTTCAGAGTTGGCTCCTGGCTTTGAAAACAGACAAAGCTATTGCACGTCTACTATCAAAACCATGTCATCATACTTGACAACTTTCTTCTTAAGCAATCAGCGGTCAAAATCAGTCTCTGAATATCTTCAGCACATTGCAGGGCCTTTGGATGTCCTAAGAATCAATATGTCATCAGCAGGTATCTTTAATTGTATCATAACCAGTGTGCCTGAATTGTTCAATATTTCTGCATAAGTTGTTCTTCATTAATGCATTCTATAAGCTGTGGTTTTGACCTAAATTTTTTAATAGAATTTATTTTACATATATGTACTGAGATAACAACAACCACAGAAAAAGAACTCACCAATTACACCTGGCATTATTCTGTGATCCTGATGGAGTTAAAATATCTTAAGTTACTTCCTTAAAGAGTCTGTATACCAGATAACCATCTAGAATCATAGGATCATTTAGGTTGGAAAAGACATTCAAATCATGGTGTCCAACAATTAATCTGGGACTGCCAAGTCCACCACTAAATCATGTCTCTACATGTCACATCCACATGTGTTTTAAATACCTCCAGGGATGGTGACTCAACCACTTTCCTGGGCAGCCTGTTCCAGTACTTGATAACCCTTTCAGTGAAGAAATTTTTCCTAATATCCAATATTAGGATAGCACAACTTGAGGCTGATTCCTCTCATCCTATCACTTCTTACTTGGAAGAAGAGACCAACACCCATCTTGCTAAGAAACAGGATCATTATTTATTGATGAGTCATTTACATTGGGAAAATTTCTCCAGCCCTGTTTTTCTGGTTCATTTTTAATTCTTCAGAATCCATGAGTTGGATTGGTAAATGATACATTGAGAGATATCAGAATATGAGTCAAGTCTATTTTGTGGCTTAGCAGAATTCTTCTATGCTGACAGAGTGGGCAACAATATGATATCTAAATTCATGTGGTTGTACATAGATGTTTATGTGTGCAGTATGAGTCTAAGTTTTCATTTTACCTACTGGATATCATGAGCTGAGTTAAATCTGCCAAAATGTAGGCTTCTAGTGTCATTTGAGGTGCTCCAGTGTACTGGAACTACCTGCTTGGCATTGGTAGATCTGACGCTTGACTTCTTAAAGCTCCATTTGAAAGCCATATAGGCAACTTTTGGGCATCACAAGTGATAACAGATGGATATGTTTAAGAAACTGAAATAAATCTCCATGTTTAAGCATCTGAGTTAAGCCAGTATAAAGCACTGAATTTACATTGCAAATAATCTGATCAGCCACAAAGTGTCTTCTTTAGACAGTAAGTTGAATTACTGCCAAGGCTCCTTTGACTGGATTGACTAGAACTCTACTCACTATAATAGGTTCTTAGTTCTTAGTCACAGGGATTGATTCAAGTACACAGACAGAAGTGTCAAGTGCCATTTGATATAACACTAGAATACCTGAGTCATCTGCATGTGGTGGGTAATATGACATAGGGACTAGGGCAGATGTGAGCCTTTCTGAGCTGCACACTAACAGAAAACTCCAGGCTGCATCAAATGGCACTAGAGGTTTTGATAAGGGTGAGCTAAGCACCCAGTGTACCTGTTGCCACATACATGTAGACACAGATATGTCTAGCTCTAATTCTACATGACATTCCAAGATGGCCACCAACATGGAAATTAGATGCTTCTTTACATAACTTTGGTAGATATGGATGCAATTTGCAATAACAGGTTTTAGGACAGTTTCGAGAATAGGTGGCATAAATAAGAACCAAGCTGTGAAGGTACTAGTAGACATTCTCATAAGCAAGCACAGAAGATTTTGCCATTACATTTGAGTTCTGAACTTAGTCAGATGATGAGTGAGGCAAGATACATGAGGCTACATACAATTGAAGCAGCATATTCACAGTGAAAACTTTTAGGCCCTTTAGTTTCAAAAGAGTAAGCATTCAATAGAGTGAAAGCAAACACCTTGAAAAGACAAAATGCTCCCTAGATAGAACTTGCACAAATACACAAATGAGAAATGCAGCCAAGAAAATGAGTGACAGGGTCCATTCATCATCATTGTGCAATTTTGACTATAGAAGCTTTGTATCAGTCACAGGGTTAAACAAATGCAATTCTGATTTGTAGCTAGTTCAGATTGTGCAACTAGGTCCTCATCTGCCTTTAAAAAACTGTGCCATCACATGCTATAATTTACTTTTTAAGCACTTGTCTAACAGTTTTCTGAATGTCTTTCAAAATACATTGTATACTTACAATGCTATTTATGCATTCAAAGTAAAGATGACAAAATACTGCACACCACTGTGACACTGGAGGCTTAGAATTTGAATATTCAGAAATAGAAAATGCTGAATAACAAGAACTATGATCATTGAACCACATAATCTCTCTGGAGATCTAGATGTGGTAACAAAGACTAAATTAACAGCAAGACTGTTGAATCTATAAAGTAAGTCATTAATCAAAAAACAGATCCATCTAAATGGACTCAAACTTGGGAGGAAAATTAGAATACTTTTAGCTCTAATTACAAAGGAATATTTACCTTTTATCTGAACAACCTGATAATAGACAGTACTGACAAAAAATAACATATTGCAGAAAAACAGTTGAAAGAAACAAAATTACAACTTTCCAAACAGTTTTGAGATGCCATTAAAGTACAAAGTGTGAAATGAGCTGTGGCTTCCTCAACCCTAAAAATTCAATCACATTTTACTATCTATGCCTGCTTCAGTCATGTATTTTCTTCACAATGTTAATGGTAGAATATTCAATAAGATGTATTTTCTCACCATTTGTTGGGAAGTCATTAATGGACTTGGAGTTTACTGGAATGTTCAATATACTATAATTTTCTCGATCTTACTTAGTAGTTACTTGATACAGTCCTCTACCTCCAAGAATGAGGCCCAGCTATACAACAAAGTGTTCAGCCCTGCCAAAAATTTCATTTCCAAAAGGTTGTACACTTCGATAACACAAGACAATGTTGACATACATAAGGAGAAAAAATACTTGATTTCATAATGGGCACAGTTGTTTAGCCTTCAACCATTTGCTCTACAGCCCCAAAAGCCCTTGATTAATCTTTTGATGAGTTAGCAGGGAATACTCAACATTATGTCATTGTCAACACCAGACCACAGTTCCAGGATTGTCCTCTGGTGTTACTGCACAAAATAAAAGTCCACTAGATTATTGTAGCAATTCTAACCAAAAGATCATTGTATATGGTTGATTTAGTGATCCACATAGGACTTAAACTGATTACATCTGTGCTGCACCTTCAGGTTGTGTTGTGCTGTACAAATCCCTTGTCTGCGTGATAGTCTCAGTCATTGCCTTATAATAGAAGAGGCTGTGTGCATCTCTCACTTGGTACCAGCAATTATGCTGACTCCAGAGTCTTGCCTTTATCTAAAAGTGCAGCAAGAAGTTTTCATGTGAACATCTTTTATGAGTAAAGTTGTTTTATTCTAAGAAAAATATGTAATAGATTAAATGACCAAAAAGGAGGAACCTCCCTCCATGGGCAGGATCTACAGAGTGCCATGGGAAAAACCATCTGGAGTCCATCTGATGCTGCACAAATGCAAGGTGCCCAACATCTGAAGGGACATAAGACTTTCTATCTACATTCCTCTTCTTATTCTGTCTCAGTGAAGCAGTTATCTTATTAAGCCATTTGTTGTTGGGCCTTTCTTATTGAGATCCGTCAAGAACTCTGCACCATCTCTCTCTCCTTTCCCCTGCTCCAGTGCAGAACACTGATATGACGTCTAATCAGTACAGATCACAGAGGTACTAAAATTAGTAGACATAATTTATTTGTTTCATCAAGTGCCTTGTATTAAGGCAGCACAAATATTACATTGGAATACCACAATATTTTTCAAATACTCAGAACAAGTGAATTTTTAGTAACTTTCTGTCTTCTCTATGCTCCTGAGAAACATTTCCAAGATGCAGATTTCTTAGTGTTATGTGGAGCATCTGGAAGCATTATGCAAGGATCTGTCTAAAGGTTAATGGAAGAATATACTTAAAATCCAGCAGTCAGGCTCTACAAAGTTCAATACAGGGTACTTCTTAGATTAACACAGAAAGTTTTTTCCGTGGGATAATTAGACTGTTGATGTTACTCACTTCGAAGTGGCACTTAAATAATTGTGATGACATCTCCTAAGTGCATTTTGAGACAGTCCTTTATAATTAATTACTCATTTTCATGAATCATGCATCCATCCAAAGTATACCTGTTACCAGGAAGATGGTGGTAATGGAAATTTAATAGCATTTTCTTTTTTTTTTTTTTAGTGCATTGTAGGGTTGAGATTTTTGCCCATCTTTGGTGGACATTATATCTGAGTTATTTCAGTTAGATACCCTGACAGCTTTGATTCCCTGGGCTATATCTATGACTGCTAAATCATTGAATGTTCAGACACTGGCAGCAGGCTCAAGTTGACAGAGACACAGGCTGCAAAGCTGTAGCAACTTCTCTTCTGGGCAAGGGACATCTTGTGTGCAAAATTACTCCTGAGTATATGTGAAAAAGGATGAAAATTATGGTACACTCTGCCTGTATGCCTAGTGCTTCTAACACAGCTTCAAATACCATACTATTTTCACAGTACAATGTGTACACATATTTTTTGTATATTTAAGTTCGTTTGATTTCTTATTTTTAACAAGAATTCCTTTTAATCCATGGATATATAAAACTTGTCTTAAAATGAATATGTTTGTTTTATCATGCTATAAGTATGGGGTTTTTGCAGATAGGAGAACATTTTGCCAGCAGAATTATTAGCAGTACAATATCACTACTGAGTAATACTATTTTATCTAGAAAGTTATCACATCTAAACAAAGTCCTTAGCTATATATATATCTCTTCAAAAAGCATTATTAGAACTTTCCACTTAAGGGGTATCAATAGGAAAAATTTCTGGCTGTGGTTGACTGACTAATAGCTATGTTTGGTGAGGTGACATGGCTCTTTTTCATTTTTAAGTGGTATCTAGGTCTCCCATATTTCTCCCTTATCCTCCAGTGTCATTTTTTCTAGATGTAGCCTTCCAGAGCAGCTCACTTTTTACTTTTTGTCTTGTCGGATGCAACTGGACTAAAGGGAAAAAGTACTGTTCTGGGCTTCTTACCCCAGAATTCTTGGTTGTTGAGAAGGAATTTGAAAGATCATTTTGCCTCATTATTTATAGGCAGGGTGTTGTCTGAACAGCAAGTCCCATAGTATCCAGGGCTGAGAAACACGTGTTCTGACAAAGGCCAAGGAGCTACTTTACAAATATAAAATAAAAATCCAAGGAAGTTGCTTTTTTTGCCATATAACAATAAATATCTATGCAATCAGTGATATCTTACTGTGGTCTTCATCTATCTAATGGGAGGATACAGAGCAAAGAGGCAGGTACTTCTTGGAAGTTTGTCACAATGTGGCAGGGGAAAATGGACACAAGTTGCACCAAGGGAAATTTTAGCAAGACTTTTTTCCCTCGTGGAGTGGTTAAGTATTGTCACAGATAGCCCAGGAGTATTGTGAGGTCTCCAACTTTGGAAATAACCAAAGTTTAACAGGACAAGGCCCAAACCAACTTGCTCTAGCTGACCTAGCTTTGAGCACGAGGCTGTGCCAGACAGTCTCCTGAGGTCCCTTACAAACAAAATTATTCTATGACTTTGTGAAACACTCTCTGTCCTTTTCCTTCGCAATGAAAAAGTTTGGGCTGTGATTCAGTTCAGCTTTCCTAAAAGCCACAAGTTTCTATTTTAAATTAAGTGACAACTCTGGAAAATATATGCATGCTATGTCATGTTCTAAAATGTCTTATAGCCTTACACTGGCACTTACAGTGGTACTGCTGTGACTGGTATAAAAGAACTGCAGAGGTTATTTGTGTTATTTTAATTATCATATCCTAAAGACCTCACTATGAATACCCTGTTACTCTATAATGAATAATGATATTTCTATAGACATAGCACAGATTTTATGCTCCTGAAATTCTATTTTAAATGAAATCCAATGATCTGGAGATGTCACTCATTTTGGCAGCATGTTGCAGAATATAGAAGATTTAATGCCATGCCTAAGCGAGTTGTAATTGAATGGTCCAGAAATTTAATTTGATTGTGTAAAAAGGGGTATTAGACAGTTTTTGTATTCCTCCTTCCTATAATACAATTTATGTTCACTCTTCTACTATCTTGTAGTTATCATCAGTAACTAATACGAGCTTATCAACAAATCATCAGTAACTTAATTTATACACATATTTTTAGGATGTACAAGAATGGAAGTTTCATGGTGAATAAAATTTTAGTTAACAGGGGAGGTTGCACTGCCAACTGCTATGCCAATTAAAGGCACTGAAGCATTGTTCAAGGCTGTTGTGCAGATCTATTCAGTGCTACAAATATTTAGATTTTCTTTTTTTTTAATTAATTAATTAGTGATGCTTTTTGTAGGAATTGTTATGTATTTCTGATGTGCACCAGAATAATAAATCCTGGCACAGCTGATAAGCATAGGAAGACCTCCTCTGGGATATAGAATCACTTTGGATTGAATGCAAAATAACTGATGCTTCAATAGTCATAATATTAACTTGCTCAATTGCAGTAACTTAAAAAACTGTACAAATGTTACCAATTCACAGGAATCATGTGGGCAATAATATTTATTTGAAAACAAATGAGTTAAAAACTAGCAGATAAACCAAAACATTTTTAAAATATTATAACTATTAAGAGTTAACTATTAACTATTTCAGTTGGTGAGAAAAAGTAATCTCAAGTAGAAAGTCTGTCTTCTATAGTATAGGGTAAATCTTGTGAAAGTGGAAGTGCTATTTTTTGCATTGGCCAGTAATGACAGCTAGATTCCTACTTCTTCTTAGCCAAGTGACCATATGAAGATGTAAGCACTCAGTGGCCACTCACCTACATCCAGATGAATTCACCTAGAAAGTATTTTCATGTCATATGTGGCAATATTTTCCAAGAAAGATCTTCAGTTTCTCTGCCTATGCTTCTGTTCTGAGGCAGGTGACCCATCAACATTTCCTTTGATACACCTATTTCTACCATCCTTAATTTCCCAGTTCTCCTGCTGTAACTGTTGGATGACAACTTCCTTGCAACATCCTTGGTTGAAGCAGGAGATACATAAACTTCAACAATAAGGAATTAGGGCTAAATGTAACACAGACCATATTAAACAAATGAAAATTTTTTAACTTCCAAAATCTGAAACTAATTCTGTGAAGATAATGTCAACAAGGGTGGTCAGCACTACAGAGCAGCCTCTATATGGGGGAAGATCATCAGTGAAGCAGAACTCTGCACCTGGAAAAAAAAATTAAAGCTGAGATACAATGGAACTATAGACAAGGAAAAATATGAAGAGAATACTTTTTTTTTTTGCGACACAAGAAGAAGAGGCACTTAAAGAAAAAGTCATGCAGTAAGCTTAACATCTACAATAGGCATTGTGTTTGCTTGTTTGTTTTTTCAAATAGTGTATAATTAAATTGCAGAGCTCATAGCCACAGTATATTACCCAGAAGTATATATATATTTAAAGGGGATGGGAAGTCCACAGAAGATGGAACTCAGTCATGTCTCTGAAGATTGATGGTGCAGAGAAAACTGTGGATTGCAAATTCACTAAAACACAACTTGTTCAAAACCAGGAAGGCTTACCGAGCTCTAGATATCACATAGTTCTCATACTCTTTCCCTAAATATCTGCTACTGACCAGCATCTGACATACAATATTGAGTTATTCTGTATGGACATTTGACATACATGCACAGATCAAAGGCTATAGGAAGAGAATACAGGTAGAGAGTGTAGCCAGAGAAAGCTTGAACCATAGAGATTTTACTTTAGTGCCACAGATCCATACTTTAAATTTGCAGCCTCAGAATCCAATAAAAGCAATTATTCCCCCCACACACACCCCTTTTATTTTTTTTAAGTAGAAACATACAGTTCTGTGAACACTGGAACCGGTAATGTTTGGTTTCTTTTAAAGTTCTGCTTGCTGGTTAACTTTGAACTTAGGAAAAAGATTTGCCATGATTGTGGCATTATAATGCATCAGATCATTGATGTCTAACTGTCCTAACCAGTAGTATGGTTTCTTTTCTTTGTTCCATGCCAAATCTGTTAAATTTTTAATTTTTAACTGAGTAACATGTTAAACAAATTGAGGAAGAAATGTAGGGAAACACTTACATACATGCACCATGATTATGTAAAGTTTGTTATTTCATGAGAAGAGGCTGTGGCAGTCTCTTTAATGTCCTCTGCCCCTGCTTTCTATTTCAGCAATTGCTCAGTGACACATTTCTAGGCATTTCTTCTTCCCTTTGACTGTTTACCACTACCAATTCTGGCTATGATGACCTAAGAAATTTCAAATATTCTGAAACTAACCAAATAAAACAGAAAATGTGATCCTATCAAGCTTAAGACAGAAGAATTCAATATTAAATGGCAGTCATTTAAAACAGATTTGTATGTTCCATTTCATCAACTTGAAATATGCTTTTTAATGATTCTCAGCATTTAGTAATTATGCAGTTTTGACTAAACCAAACTATATACATAAACAATACTGGCAGTGAATCTGTCATCATTTTTATTTCAGAGTTAGCACACCACTGAGATAAATACAGGAGTAGCCTAATTTTCAGCTATATGTTTATTCTCATCAAAGACTCAGAAATGCTTAATTCTATTTTATGAAAATCTGAACAACATGGGAAAAAGAAAGAAAAGTCTTATTTTCAATGCGCTCCCTGGCAAATTTGTCTCACAGTTCTCCATCCTGCAGGGATGTGATTTCTATAATTTTTCCTGCCTGAACCATGATGATTCTAGCAATTTATGAAAAGTTGTACTTTATAAATGTAACTTATTTTACTCTTACTGAAGCCAAAATAGATAAAATAGAAAGACAGAGAAGAGTCTTGCTGAAATTACAGGGTTTGGTAGAAAATTATTCCTTTTTTCTTGCAGATAGCTCTACTTGTGAATAAATGCTCAGCTAGTTTTTTACATTCTTGACATGGACATATACAGTTTCATATGTACACTAACAAGGTCAGCAGGGACTAAATGCATAAAAGATAAGAAAATATGAACAAAACCCTCTTCCAAAGATGACCTCCTTCAGTGTTAATACCTTTAATAGCCAATTTTCCTCAGCTATATTATGTTTTTTTGCTTATTTTAGTTGTCTTTTCATGGTGTCCTGCTGGTCCAAATAAGAGTTTCCCAGATATTTGAAAAGTTACAGGGCTGCCTTTTATGTATTTTCCATGGTAAATAAAGTCAAGAAAAGAACAGTAGAAAATTGTCTTCTTTTAGCCTGGGTCCATCTAGCTCTATGTGAGGAAGAACTTACGTAGATCTCAGAGTAAGAACAATATTGCTCAGAAGGATTGTTTAATCCACATGGGTTTTAGCACACTCTGAGTGGTTGCAGTGCAGCTGTTATACTAATCATTTGAGGCCCATGTCTAGAGCCATGAATTCCAACTAATGAATTAATTTGTGGCAAACCCACAGTGACACTCAGCTGCCCTTGATAAATCCTCTCACTTCTTGGCTGCTCTCCGCTCACTGGAGAAGAAAAAAGAGACACAACTGCCTTTCTACCTTCTCTGACCAGCTGAGGTACAACCTCACTTGTGGGACTCCAAATAGTACAGTCAGGGTTCTTATATACCTCTGAGGCTGCTCACCCCTTTCTAGTGATCCGTGAAGGAAAGACATTTGGGAGGAAAAGGGCAGTAGGTGCCTTAGTAACCTGCAGCCACCCTTGCATAGACAAACTCCTTTCTCCTCCAGCTCGGCATGTACCACCTTTATTCCCTGAATCTCCTCCTTCAACTTTAGCACTGCCCAATGAAATAATCATTTTTCAGCCTAAATTATAAAGAGTTTGCATCTGAAGCTGTCAGATGAAAAGCTCATTTCCTTGGTGTGACTAAGCTATGATGCAGGTTGCTGTTTTAGACTCCAGGCGGGAGTGAGTGAAGAACTCTCCCACCACAGCTCTTTCCAGTGTGGCTTAACTGCTGCCATCCTAATGGCAGCTGAGAAGGTGAAGGTAGAAGTTTCACTGAGCACCTCAAGGAAGCTGAAAGGAGGAAACATGGTCAAATGTTAATTTCCTCAGACCTTTTGGTGTCTTTGTTATTATCAGGCCTTAGCAACCCTCCATTATCTTATCATCACAGTACTCAAGAAAACACATCAAGATCAAAATAAACATATTAAAAATTTATGTAAACTGGGGGAAAAAAATATACTGAATGATCACTGGAAAAATGGCACCAGTATATGCAGTATGGTGCCACAGATGCTTACATTAAAGCAATTGTCTCTGTAGACACAATGTAACTTTGATTATTTTTTTCCACTCTTGGTCTATATTTTCAGAGAGGTAACTGTTTTCATATCTGAGATTCTTAAAAAGAGGTGGTGGAAAAGAAAATAAAATGTTTTGTTAGAAAAATGGAATATATATTTTGCATTTTTAAAATCGAAATTCTAGAGTTTAAAAAAAAAAAAAAGGCATTAAATTGGTTGCTGGGTAACTATGGTGATCACAGTTCACCACAGAAGACAAATGTCATAAGGTATAAGAACCAAGGCCTTACTCAAGTGTGAAGCTAAATGGGTCGAAGTTCAGATTTGTTTTGTGAATTAATTCCAGAGCATGTAAATATACTTAACTATTACTGCAGCCACTGACGTACTTCACAGAATCATAGAATACCAGGTTGGAAGAGACCTTAAGGGTTATCTAGTCCAATCTTTAAAAGTAAAAATATAGTTTAAATGGGATGAAAATATAGTTTAAATGAGATGGTCTAAATGACATACTTGGGAATGACTTCTTTCAGTAAGAAATAAAAAACATTTTGGCATAGTTCAGCAGGTCGGACAGTAAATCAGCAAGCTTGTCAAAAGCCAGAACTGATGAAAGCTGCTGTGATCTTGAAAAAAAAAAAAGTCAGGTAAGTAATTCCTTGCACTTCATTCTGCCACTGAATTAATTATGTGGAGAAGGAGAAGTTGTCCCTGACTGTCTTCATTCCTTATCATGAATCTGGGAACAAATGTACTGGGTGAGGCCTGTTGTGTTTTCTGACCTGTGTCCCACAGGTTTTTGGAACATGAGATGTTCTGCCTTATGTGATGGATGCTTTGCTAAATACAAGGTTGTTATGAAACCTTATTTGTTGTTCAGGACTTTTTTATTCAGACTGCAGTTTTGCTCAATCCTACTCCTTTACAAAGCAATGATGCACCTCTCTGCCTCAACTGAGGTGCTACAGTTCTTTTGCCTGTGCTTCTTACCATGATGAAAAGGAGGACCCCATAAGCAATAAGGAATGGATTTATTTTTTTTTTTCTAAAAACTGTGACCAAAAAGGAATACTGGCATATATAGCATACATTTATGAATTATGTTATAGTTGAATAGAATAAAATCAAGCTTGCTTTTAAAATGATGAGCAAAACCACTCACCAAATTTTCATTTATGGTACTTGAGAATGTCAGTCTTGCAACACAATCTAAAATTACATTTCATCTCCTTCCATTGATATATTTGGCTTGCTATATCATAACAATTTAGAAAAATAAAATAAAATTTAAAAAACTTCCCAGAAAAAATATAGCTGAACAGTAAAACCATTTCATACAAAAGTCATGATACCATTTAGTATGACAGCTTGACATACAACAGTGATGTGAATAGAAGTGTAAATTAGGCAGGGAGTGAGACAGCAATGACAGTGGTCTGCAGGCAAGGAAAGAAAGGAGCAAAGCATATGGACTAGTGCGGGAGAGACGAGGAAGCAGTACATGGACCAACAGGAGGAGAAGACATCAGGCCTCAGACTTGATCGAGGCAGAAAGATTACAAATCATCATCTTTACTGAANTTTTCTGTCCCTAACACAACATGGCACTTCAGGACATGGTCTAGTGTTCATGGTAGTGTTGGGTTGACAGATGAACTTGGTGATCTTAGAGGTCTTTTCCAACCTTAATGATTCTATGAATAAAGCTTTCTTTTCAACTTCTGTTGAGATGTTTTCCTATTTCTTTCTACATATTTGCTGTTTTTTTGTATTTCTGCTGCTTAAAATAAGTGCCCATAGCTATTTCTTGTGTCCTTTATTTTTAGAGAACTAGCAGTAGGTGGGAACCCATATTTCTGAGTTGCAGCTTCAGGTATAAGTGTTCGGCTGTGAGCTCTATAGTTTAAGAATTTGCTGCCTTCACATTGCTCTTCTAGAGAAAATCCCATTACTGAAAACAGAGGTGCTTGCAAAAATTAGCCAAGGGTATTAATTGAAAGGAGTTGCTGTTTAATATTTCTCTATAAATAGCATTAATCACAGTGTTTATCTTCTCAAGAGACTAGCTGTTGAGTCTGTTCAAGAAATACACACCTATTAGACAAGAAGTTGAATAAATAAACGTTTCCACTTATGTGAGAAATATAAAAACATATATATAGGTTTATATATATGTGTATTTGGAAAATATTCAATATATTCACCGAGTTTGAAATACATTTCAAATATATATGTTCACCTATGTTTCAAGTATGTACATAAAATATACTTGATGTATATATATAATATATTTAGAAATACATATATTTCAAATTTAGTGTTTACAGGATTGGATTGACATTACCACAGCAGAGCTTTTAGCTTGTCACAGAACTTGTGCATACTAGAAAGAAGTACGCCTCCAAAGTCTCTTCAGAATCATTCCTCTAGGGCTTCTTGGAGACAGGGTAGTTTCAGACTAGGTGCTTATTCTACAGCTGGTCTTCCAGGAGAAACTGCTACTTAACATTGGTTGCAATGTATGAATATAAAACTACAAATATTTTTATGCCACAGGTATAGCATTGACATATTAGGAATTAAGCTGCTTCAGCTGTTAGACAGACATACCCAATGACAGGGTACTTGGTGCTTGAAGTGGTAAAATAAGTTGTAGCACAAGTTATGTGAGCAATTCCAACTGGTTTTCCTCAATACTTTCCCCTACTTCCAGAACTCATTATCATTAATAATAGTGACATGACACCAAGAATAAAAAAGGTAGCCTAAAAGCACCATTTATTTTATCTCATAAGTAGAGGTTAGCTGACTATGCCACTAGAAAATGTTGTGTTTCACCGGAACCTCCATGACTCTTTCTTTAGAAATTCACTCAAATGCAGGGGCAGTTCTTATCTGGACAGCAGTGGGGTCTATCCCCCTGAGAACTTCCTAACCCTCAATAAAATCCCAGTGTTTTATTTTTCCTTCTTGTTAAGCATGGATGACACAGCACCATGACACGCCAGGGCAAGATGTACATGCTGGCAGAAGTAGATTGCACTGCCTAGTGGGAATTCCCACCAGCTAAAAACTGCTGGAGTCACAGTTTCAGAGGTATTTGACCCATTGTGATTAGAATTATTTCACTTTTTCAATTTAAATCCTTATTTTTAGAGCTTTTAATGCTTGCTTCTGAATTAATTTGTAGCATGTGACTATATGAGGTTTTGAAACATCTGAACTCACACTTTCTCCTGCTAAACCAGTATTGCAGTATGTACAACTGTTGCATATAGCAGAGATTTCTGAAAGTAGATGCTACTCTGGAATCTATAGCTTCTTCAGAAAGCTTATAGCTGTCAGGGTGGTCTCCTATTAGCAAGGATAAGAGGAGTTCTGGGAAGATATGTAAAATCTTTGAAAATACCAGATTCAGCACAGCAAAATCATTTCTATGTTGCACAGTCATGTGGCTGTCCTCCTAAGCAGGAGGTTATACAAAAACTAAGAGATTGATGTGAATACTTCCTCAAAGCCAGTAAAGAGCCCAACATATTTACAGCAGAATTAATTCCTGTTTTGGGATTCAGAGATCACATCTATTTATACCAGCATCAGAAAATATTCCACGTCAGTAGATCTCTGCATAGAGTCAGTGCACAACCAACTACCAGACCAGCATATTTTTGGTCCAGGTCAAGTAATAGATCTCCCAAAGAATTCATGAGTATTTGAAAGAAGCGTGCCTCTCCCATCCCTCCTCCCAGTTTTGAGGCTAGACTTTTAATTTTTGCTTGCTAACAGCCTCAGTGCCAGACAATGGTACTTGGAAGATTTAGTTTACTAGTATAGATATAGACGTAGCCAGAGGGCCTATAAAGAGGGCTGTCAGAAGTATAGCAGATGTCAGACATCATCTAAACTACTGTGATTTTTTTAAGCTTATAGGGATTGCAATACACACAGCCAATAAATGTAAGAAAACTTGAAATATGGCTTGAAAGCATTCTACTGATTTATTTAAAAACCTATACATGTTGATTAGAAACCAGAGGAACACAACTCTAATGTAAGACAAAGTAAAGCACAGTAATTCTGCAAAGAATTTATTTTATAGCCTTGTAAGTACATTTCTCACATATCATGCTTAGATTCTTAAAGATAAGATTTTAATTGTAATTTAGCCAATGAATTATTTCCAACACAAACATAAAGCAATAACAAAACCAGCAATAGGCTTACCAATACTTACAACTTTAATTTTCTGGTAAAGGAATACAAGACCATTAGTGAACTCAGAACATTGTCTCTCTGGAGTAAAATAAAATGGCTTAATATTTTTTGAGCTGCTTAAAGCATAGAGCTACTGTATTTTCCCAAATTAAAGTATTTTCATTTCATTTTGTTGAAGAAATAATCCCTCAAGTATTTATAATGCATAGATACATAACAATAGGCATTTTTGTTTAATAGTGCATAGAAAATAGGATAATGGATTTTTGAAAAGTAAGCTTCAGCAGCTTCAGGGACCTGAGGAGGCAATAGGTAGCCGAAGTGTGTGAATGGCCTCTTGAAATTAGTTTCTTGGTTTACACAAGTTGTAATATGCAAAGACATGGTCCATCGATCTTATCTCTCCATTTTAAAAGCTTGCTATCATGTGTTGGTAGCTTAACTGTTTGTACACTACAGCTCTTTTTCATTCATAAATACCTCAGCAAGCCTCACTAGCTGTGACAGTAGAGCAAAAGTGAAAAGGGCAGAAACAAGAAAACATCTTGAAATGCTGTCACAAAAGAAAAAGCAATTACGATGTGGAAGCAATTTAGAATTCAAATACAGTACTGGGAATGCAGGTGAAAAAAAGACCTGAAAAATAAAACCCACTGATCTCTTCATGAAGGTGAGAGAAGTCATGGAAAGCAATGGCATAAATATATTTTTTTAAAATAAATTACTGGCTTTGAGACATTTAACTACCTTCAATTAAGTCAGGAAGAACAAGTTATCAGAGTATGCCACAGAAGTTTGCAGATCATTGCATTCCCAACAAGAATAAAGCTTCTGAAAGATTCAACTTTCATTTCATAAAGCAGAAAAAGGTAAGAAGCATTTGAAATATTTAAACCATTTTTTTGTGTTCTTGAGTTAAGTATCCAGTTTTGATGAATCTTTTGGCCCTGCTTGGGATCAGATATTAATGGGACTTGGTAGCCTAAGACAAAGAGAGTGACATTGAAGAGTTCGATGTATGCTCACTATGCCATAGTGAATTAGAACCCAGAGCAATTCACTCAGCTTGGATTGCACGTTCTGCCAAGGCAAAAAGGAGAAGTATGCTGCAGAACAGAAAATCAGGCTCCCACACAGCCATTTACTCCAGTAAACGCACAAAATGCTAACAGCTTAGCCTTTTCAGCAAGAGACAATTAATACAGTAGATGTGGAATAAGACACCATTTCAACATCCTGCCTTTAAATAGTACTGCTGTAAGGAAGATTGTTAAAATGTTCACACTGGAACAGCATACAAAGAAGAAAAGCATAAGTTTTCTGCAGAGAGGAAGCAGCACCGCCCAGAACAGCAGCAGGCTGCATAAAGATGGCAGCAGCTGCAATCAGGGGAAGTTCTGATCACCAGAAATGATTTCAGATGCATCAGCATCAACAGCACTTCTCCACAGAAATTGTTTGGGAAAATTTCAGTTGGATGTATTTGGTCTAACTTTAAGCGTGTACTTGCTACACCTCTGAGATGGTCCCCCAAGTTACTCAAGCAGTCAGTGTCAGAGAAATAGCTTATCTTAAAAACGTAATTCATTTAACTCCTTTTAAATGCCTGTTTTAAGAAGAGATGAACTCCACCTTAGAAATTACTTTCCAATTGCAAAAGTCCACATGAATCACTCAGATGTAGCTTAGGTAAGTTCCATAACTAGTCAAACGCTTTCTAACTCAGGCATCACAAGAGCTCATGAAGACAGAAACAAAAGATGCATATAGAGAAAACAAAAATGCAGTTTAAGAGAACAAACAAAATGAAAGTGAATTAAATGACCTTCAGAGGTCACTTCCAACCCAATACATTCTATGATTCCATGTTTCTAAATGAAAAGAATTCAGAGTACAAATAGAAAGAGGGAAGACAATCCCATAGCAAATAAGCTAGTGTGATCATCCTAAAGCTCATGACAAAGAAGAAATATCAGAATCTTAAACTTTCCATGAAAATGCATTCAAGAAATGTAGACATATGTTGCAAGTTTTGCAGAGATTTATTTATGCTGAAGAAATAATTACACTCTGCTTCTGGACTATTATCCCCATTATTTCACATTACTTTGTTTTAGGGACCTGAAAAAGCAACTGTTGAACAAGCAGGCCAGTGTGTAATGTTGATATCTACTAGACATGGATTCCAACTTCCATAATGACAGGAAATAAATCACAATTAGGTTGTTAAGAATGTAAATATTTTGCAAAAAAGAATGGTTTTAAGTACAGCGCAATGCTTGTGTTCATATCAGTGAGAGGGATGCAGAACCATATGGAAAATCTTGGTGCTCAGGACCCTGCATACACACCATAACCCTTCCAAAGTACTCTTATGTAAAAACATTGCAATGGCTACACAGATTTTGGTGGAAAAATTAGTTTGGGCTATGGTTGTTGGATCCTTAATCTTGCATGCTATTTATATAAAATTGACTGTGAAAGATACTGTCATACATCTAGCTGTGATCAGGCATTTATCTTGATAATAAATAGAAGGTAGTACACATACACACTGCATATATGAATAGAAAAGTGTAGCCTTCCATCTTTCATGAGAGGTATCTTTATGATTGAGGGGTGATTTTGCATTACAATGGCTATTTTCTGCTATCTGCTACAGAATAATTTAACTGTGCTTCTGAGCAAGCAGCTGGGGCTGTCCCCCCAGCTGTGCACCGGTGGGTAACCCAGCAAGTGTGCGAGTGTGCCACTGAAGCGTGTGAGTGAAGCAGCACACACTGTGTGAGCAGCCTCCTGCTACTAGCAAGAGCAGCTTCATTTTATTAATAACAGTTTAATCACTAAAGGGGGTTCTAAGACACTCCTATTGTGATCTGTATCATCCCCCAGCTTAATCTGCTATCAGAGAAGGGAGATTACAATGGTCTGTCCGACCAACCTTTAGCTATCTCATAGCACCTGCCTAGAGTCTCTGCAAACACCAGACAAACATATCAACTTCTAATATGTTTCAGAATTTTGGCACTTATTGTATCTCTTTATCCTTTGACTACTGAGAAGGCTCAGATAGGCCCGGAATAGACACTAAGCTTTTAGATAGTTGAAGCAGGATGAAACCTTGCCACAGTGATGTTAAATTAATACATAAAACCCTTTCAGTGAGGTTACTTTCTCCACAGTGGAGATGTGCGTATATCACACATACAAGAATTACATCCAAAAATTACGTTTTGGGGAGTTACTTATCTTAGAAGATTTGGAATTCCCCTTCACACAGATAAAGAACACAGGAAAAGTTTCGTTAAAGGCAAGTCCTAATGTTAAACAGCTAATGCTCCAAAATTAGAAATCCTGAGCACCCCAAACTGCCTGGTTGCACATAATCCTCAGTGAATGAACCAATTTAGGGAATAACATTTCAGTTACATTTTAAAAATGTAATCAACAAGACTGCATCCCTGGATTTTAAAATTCTTTTCACTAATAAGAGATACCTTACAACCATGAGCATAGCCAAAAACACCAGATGAAACTTTCATGTTGGGTTATTCTCACCTTTGAATATTGCATATGCTTTGAACCTTCAGACTTGTTACACAGATGTCAAAATTTGCATCTCTTTGTAGTTTCAGTGGAACATAACATAAAAAGGTGCCATGAAATTGTATAGCTTGACAACCTGTAAATCATGGACTGTAAAACTTTACTCCATTTCTTCTCTTTTAGGTCTAATAATATGCATTTGAACTAAATAGCACTTGCATTTTATTTCTCACTGGTTCTAATCTGATACTTAAAACTAACTTTGTGAAAATTTTTTTTCCAGAATAAGGACCAATAAGAGATGAGAGCAAGCTGGTGGAGAGAGAAGGTAGAGAAGAGATAAACATTTAGAAAGGAACTGTGAGTGCTTGTGTATTTCTTTCAAGCCTATCAATCTTGTTATCATGTTCAGATTTACTGGTTTGGGGTTTTTTTAAATAAAACTGCCTATGTTGTTCTATTCACTGTATCAACTATGGCAAAAGGGAACTAAATTCAATGATTGATGGGTCTGTTGCAGTCCTAAGAATAGTCATAAAAAGTAGTAATATTTTAAAAGAAATAGACTATTAGATGTATTCCCTGATGGGTGCATTTTTTCATCGCATTTAAGAGTTCTTGAGTTCCAAATATTTAAACAGATCACCTCAAAAATATTTGTCAATTCCTACTTGGGCCCAAAGTATCAGCAAAGGAATTAATTTATAATCTCAATATTTGTAAATTTTTTACACTTCTTGGTCTGCTCTTTGCGATTTCCTTTACCTGTTTTCCCCAAAGGTCACCTATGAGCCTGTTTGCTTTCATGGGATTACAAATACAGTCTGGTCACAGAGCTGCAGTAACTACATCTCATCTTTCTTTCCTAATTCATTCTGCTTACCTCTTCCTGGCATATTCTGAGGATTTCATGCTTCCTCTTGCTGCATCACCATCATAAAACATAAAAATGCAGGTTTTTCACAGTGCTAATCTCACCTTTCTCTTTTTTTTTTTTCCTTATCTTAAACCTTGTAGTATTCTGATAATTACTATAGCCTCCCCAGCTCTGAGTGTGAGCCAGTGTGACAAAGAGCAATGTCTAACACGGCACCTATCCCAGTGTGAGTAAAGGCACCCCATTGCTGAGACAGAGGTTAAAATGAATTCACATTGATGGTGCTTTATTATTACTCTTTTTAGGTTATTTTGGTGATTTTTTTCTTGTTTCTGCTTTTCTATTTCCTCTATTTATGATGATTATCTTTACATGAAACATTAAAATACTTGAACTTACCTTTTTTAACAAACCTAATACTGTATTAAATAATTTCCTTAAATAAAATTTTATATTACTTTCAGATTGTAATATCCTCCTTATCTATTCAAATATTCTGTTACAGTAGGCTGTAGAGTTCAAGTTACAAATACTACTTAATCTGTTAAGAAATTATTTCATTAGCTTTCTGATGTATTTTACATAAGGAGGAGCCAATGCCTCCAAGACTAAGAGTTTCACCTCTGCCTTAAACATGTTAGAGCTAATTTTGTAGATAGTTTCATCTGAGATCCAGCCCTCAGTATATCAACATAGATGCCTGAAAAGATTAGTGTTTGCAGTCACTTCAGTTCGATAACTGATTCATATGAATGCATATGTTATGTGTGTTGAGATAAAAGAAGCAGTACTAAGAAAATGCTGAACTCTTGGATCATTGGTTGGTTCTCAGCAGGAAAAAGAACTGCAAAGAGCCCCAGATATGTTACTCACTGGCCGGCAGTCGTCTTTGTCTGCTACAGGGTTGGATTACAATTCAGGAATATAAAGGCTTCTTTTTCTATTGTCACTCCAGGTGTACAAAGCTGCCATAAACCCAGCTGAGTTTATGTTGAAGGATTATCTGCGAATAGTCTTGTAGCAGCTTCTGCACAAGATCTTTGTGACTTTTATAGATCATGAGGGCAAGAAAAAAGGAGATAAGGATAGCACCCCTTTAACTTCAGTTAATGTCATGCCTATAATGCATTAAAGACAGCTGGCTTCCTGACAGTGATTTTTCAGATAATGTGTGAACTATATGAATAGTTTTCCAGTCAAATTATCATTTTAATGTCTATTACAAGGCTTGGTTACACTTCACAACTTGTTTTATCCCTCTGTTTAACCTTAGGGAAATTGCCACGTGAGTAATTTCTAAAAATGCATAAGTGTTTCACCATCAATGGACTTCTTATCCTAAGCCAATTAAGAGCTTATTGAAAGTTCTGCCAAGAGTTTTCTTCCCAAGTCTGTCTGCCTTTTCTTCAAGTTTCAAGAGCAGCATTTTCCTATATGATGTGTACTAAAACATGTCAACGTATAGGAAATGGGAGCTTCTATACACTCCCGTAATACAAACAATTAAAATAATAATAATAGTATCCAGATTGGTCAGTTACATTGTGGAAAGTCTCTGTACTTAGAGCTGAATAAGAGGTTGTAACTCTGATTACAAAAGTTAAAATTAAACTCTTCCTACATTTTTAATAACAGGGGTATTCATTTCCTTACTGTAAGCATTTCCCCTAATGGGATTTTCAAAATTATGATTACAATAACAATGCTTACTATTCAAAACTGATATGCCCAAATTTTCACTAACTATTCAGTACAGAAGTGGTCAATGGCTTCTTTGTCAAAGGTCTTCCACTTATCTAATACACACCAAATATTTACTTATGTTCTCACTCATTTCAGACTTTGTTCTTTAAAAACTACCTGTCCTTGAAAGTGTAACAAGCACATCTAAAGCAGTTTGCACAAGTCAAACACTGAAACAACTACATCAAATTTTTGTTTTTGCTGAAATAATTCAATTGTCTTACAACACCAGTTGCACACAAAAAATTAATTCCAGTCAAGATACATCAAGGAACATAAAGTTTTGAAATAGAAATCTTACCAAATAAAACTATTCAGAGGAAATACTTATTAATGAAAACCCCTCATTTGTCCTCCAATATCTATTATTTTCTGCTCCTTGCCTTTGTATCAGATATCACTACAACATATTTTGAATATCATCTCAGGACCATACTTGGTGTCACAGAATATGGTAGCTTTGAAGCAAGAGACTTCAGGTGAATTTCTTAATGTAACAGAGAAAGAATTCCTGGTGTCCTGGGTTTGGCTAGATTAGGGTTAAATTTCACAAGAAGCTGGCATGGACCACAGCCAGGACAGGCAATCAAACCAGCCAAGGGGATATTTGATATCATACTGAGGTCATGCCCATCATACACAGGGGAAGCTGGCTGGGGGAGCATTGGCAGCTTAGGCAGAGACAATGGGTTCCAGCTGGTGAGCAGCAGTGTTGCATATCACTCATTTTATATATTATTTAATTAGTATTATTGTTATTACTGTTTTTTCTCTCATTGTGTTGTTCTAGTAAACTCTTGTTTTCTCAGCCCATGGGGTTTTACCTTTTTCTCCTGATTTTCCTTCCCATCCCAAGGAGGATGGGGGAGGAGTGAGTGAGCGAGCGAGCAAGCAGACATGTGGTGCTTAGTTGCCAGCTGGACCTAAACCAAGACACCAGGATTCACTGAATTTATCTGAAATAGGTGCCCACCCTTGATTTCTATGGGCATCTTTGAAGACAGCTGTCAAGCCGGGAATCATCTTCAGCGAGGGCCCAGGCCCCCATACAATAAGGATGGATACTATTCCCACTGAGCAAAGGGCCACAAGAACAGTTCTCATCCACAGGACTCTCAAGTTACACAAGAGGGGAAGGGAGCAGCAGAATGACAGCTTAGTGAGTTTTAAGGCTTCCTGGGAAGAAATGAAAGGGAGCTTTTGACTTAGTTGCTGCAGACCTCACAGTCTCTGGAATACTGCTGTTGATGGACTTATCTGAGCAATGCTACAAACAGCAGAACTCATGCTGAAGCTTTTCCTCAGATCTGCACACCTACAGAATACATTTCATCATGCAGCATAGGAGACAACCCTTGTATATTACAAACTTTGCAAAAATGTACAAAGTAAACTCATTTTACATATCCAGTATATATGTCAAGGTTCGTGAACTATCACAACTTGGTCAAGTCAAAACAAATGTTTATTAGAACATGCAGAGGCATTTTTCCACAACAAGAGGTCTTTCCATGCCATGTTTCAGCACTTGGTAGCAGCAGCAGTGGAAACTGTTCTGTTAAAAAAAATTGCAACTGTTTGGTTG
The DNA here is from genome assembly GCA_013401335.1 of Brachypteracias leptosomus. Classification (NCBI taxonomy): domain Eukaryota; kingdom Metazoa; phylum Chordata; class Aves; order Coraciiformes; family Brachypteraciidae; genus Brachypteracias; species Brachypteracias leptosomus. The sequence continues at coordinate 21,356 of VYZX01017276.1, read as the reverse complement.
GTTTGTTTTGCTTTGGAGTATGAGAGAAACAGATTTCACTATTATTGTTCACAGTGTTCTAAAAATTAGTTAATTCATATTTAAAGAGAAAGAACAAGCCTGTGGGAAAAGATTAGTCTAGGAAACTGTTCCTCAAAGTTTGAAGTTTAGGAAAGTGAAAGGCAAATGAAATATGTGCTTTGAGAGTATATGGCCATTACTGCTTTCTGCACTGAAAAATCCATTTTCAGCAGACCTTTCTGAAACGCATTACAAATTCTGAAAGTGTAAGAAAATCCATGGATTTTTCTTCTTTTATTTAATTTTCAAATCATCAGAATTTATTTAAATAGGTTGATCTTGATTGACTTACACCATATCCCTGTACTTTGAGGGATCTAAATACAAATGGATTGGATTTTTTGGTTTATTCACAGCACACTGGGGGATCTGTGCACAGAAGGTCAGATATTACAGATGCTGTTTACTTGAGCCTCTGTGTACCAAGGGGGAAAAGTAAACTCTCTGCAAATCTTCTCTCGCACAAAAATATATATTTTTGCTACACTGGAGAGCAGGTTGAAAGTAGAGCAAAACAGAAATGGTTTTTTGTTAGGTGACTGCTTTTACAAGATTTTAACTAATTCTAAATCCACCAAATGAGATAGATTTAAGATGACTGTAAGTCTGCAGAAATAGAGGCCTAAAATTCTTGACACTGACTGATACTATGTTCATCGTTAAGCATCTCTGCTTGTAATAACACTGAGAAAAATGTTATTATGCTGCCAAAAAGATGAAGTATTATCAGCAGTAGCAGAAGCAGAAGCAACATCCCATGTGAAAGGGAAAGAAAGACCCAACCCAACCCCCTGTTGACTTCCTTTCTCCCCTACAAAAATGACAGTGTTTTTTAAAAGGTATTCTGTCACAGTGAAAGATTGTAAAGCTCAGAGATTGCACATACATTCTCTTTTTTAGTGCCAGTTTTACTCATGGCTAAAATTATAGTTATGATTCTACCTGCATATGTCAAAGTGCCACGCATTCCCCAAGGATGGAGAGGAGAACATCCTTGGAGAGACTGCAATTCTCTTTGTCAGCTCCCCTGGCCAAGCAATGGGAGCTGGATGGGGTAATGCCTCCATATAAAATACCTGCCTAAATAAAAAACCAATCTTGTCTAGGGTGATTATTCAGCTATGCTAGCTAAAAAGATAACAAGTCATGGTGGGGTTCTTTTATAACACCTACCCAGACTGTTTCAAATCTACATAATCTAAAGGCCTATTTATAAATTTCTATAAGACACATTCTTTTCAGTTTATTTAAACTAATACATTATTTCAGCTGAGGCAAAATGTGGAAAATGGAATAATGATGACTGCTTGTTACGTTTTAAATCTAAATTGTAATTCACACGGAAGTGTCATAATGTCAGCAAATGAACAGAGCCCCAAAAGTATTTTTCAAAAATAACACTGGAATTTCAAAGGAGGAGCAGTCTTTTCATACTTCTTTTACCATGAAAGGTCTATTTCAAGATAAGTAGTAGAGAAATCGTAAGAAATTTCAATATCAATGCAAAATGCATTACCTAAAACATACCTACACTGGGTTTCCAAACAGCTCCTGGAAGTTTTTTTTATGACCAACACTAGCACTTACTCAAAATTGTAATAGCACAAATTAGACCCAGGACTTCACAAGTCAAAACACAATTCGCAGATCCAAACAGAGATATTATAAATGGTACACACAAATCTGGGTTTGCAAATTAGAGGCTACTTTTGAAAATTTGGTCCATTTAAAAACCTGATACAGTGGCCTAGCTTGATGTGTAGTATGGTAGAATGTTCTAGTATTATTTGTTTCTAATATTGAAGGAAAATGTCAGATTCTCCCAAACTTTTTAAAGTGAGGAGAGTAGCGTTTGAACATTGGCTTCAGATTTTACTTCGTAGCGATCTCAGTGGGGCAAAAGTTGTATCCTTTGACAAATGAGAACAGCTTCAAATACAAAGAGTGGTTAGGAAACAAAACTTAACAATTTTAGTTGTAGTTTGCTTTGAAGCTCTTGGATTTAAATGACCCTGAAATACAAGCTGGGCAAAACCTCACGAACCAGGTTACCATACTATATAGGCTGGAACTAGGGTTGAGCTCTCGTTCCACAATATAATAGAGAAATTTGCTTGACTAGGATAGGTGTCTTTACACTATAGGAAAAAAGTGTTTGGTTTTGGGTTGTTATTTTTACCAAAAGCATCTGACCTGTCTATAAGAAGACCATCTTGATGTTGTGTCTTGAAGAGGATAGACTGTATATCTTGAAGTGGTATCTTGAACACAACTGAGGATACACTGAGGCCCCTGTTAAGCTATAAAGCATATGCTTCTGAGATCAAAGATGTATTCAGCATTTCATAGTTTCCCTTAGTTTAAGAGCAAACAAATGCTTTTTCAGCATATCAAATCACTTGGCATAGGTTGGCATCAACTCTACTGGGTAAAATATTTACCTAATAGATTAATTATGAAAGCACTAATCATTCTACATTTCTGTAAGGCAAACTGTTCCTTTCTGGAAAAGCTTCAGAATTCTGACCTAGTGAGGCATTTCTGTCAGGCACTAAAAATTAACATACACATTTACTGAACCACTAGCAAACTTTGATGTTTTAATTCTTTCTGCTGTGAAATGGGGTGATCTTTTATTTCAGAAATAATCTTTGATGTTGGCAGTTACACAAATAAATTAGGGAAATCCCAGCTACGGGAAAAGTGTTGATGAATTACTGCATTGCACAAATAGATTCTTAAAAGTGCAGATGACTGACACGCTACAAATAAATGTATGGTTCATGTAAATTCCTGCTAAATTAACCCAGACAGATACATTGCCTAATCAGTACCCTATAGCTACCGCATAGATGTATGAAGTAGTTTTACAGACATAGTTCTATAGGAGGTGATTTATCATTTCTTCAGAGTAATGATATCTGTTTCATTCAGTGTGGTATATTTTTAAACTTGTATAAAACAAAACACAGGTTGCAGATAACATAGAACAGAGTAGCAACATTGCTCAAAATCTTTTTCTATTGGGTGGTTAAAAGTCATAGCCCTGGCCTCCAGCATTTTCAATAAATTGCACAATATTTATTACTCTTAGGTAACAGAATCAGTCCATCTCACACTTCCTATGAAACACTGCAAAACTGGAGAAGGCCTATGGTCAAATGCTGCAATGGTGAAGGGAGAGAAGTCAGCCCCTCCCCTCTGGAAATCTCTTCCTAGTCATGAGGAGAGCACAAATATGGCTTTTAGGTCACCATTCAGTTTCAGACAAGCTTAGAGGTTTACTAATGTATTCTGTATTTGTCAAAGGTCTTTCCATGGAAATGATATTGAGCATGAACTGTTAGTTCTCACTGGTGTGCTGTTCATCACACAGAGTTGTTCTTGTGGATCTTCCTTCCAACCTTAGACAAAAGCCCTAAGCAAATTGCAAGATCTTTTGATACTTTCTCAGAAGAGAATTGGATGAATAAAGATATATCTACATGAGCATTTTAGTTTGGATTCACTTCTGAAGTGAATCTTCTGACTTACCATGCTTTGGTTGGCACTGTGGAGTGATCTCAGAGTGCTTAAACTGCTTTTGGATATTCATCCAGGATGATGATGCATTAACTGGAAATAAATCAAAAGGTGCTCTCCAACTACTGGAGTGTTCAGCTCAAGAGACTGGACAAGAATTACTCTCCTTGAAACATGTATTGTGTAGGCATAAGGTCGCCACACCTCTTTATTTCTGCACCATATTTTTGGACCATACTAATTACATTACTGCTTGTTTAGTCATAGCTGTAAATTCAAGGAGTGATGGGATATTTTGGGTTGGGTGTTTGTTTTATATTTACAGCATTTCAAATCTTCCATTTCCTGGGACATATTCAAATAATTTGACAGAATTTTTAATGTAAGAAGAACTTAATAGCAATACTGGCCTTGGAGATTCTTTGTTCTATCCAATCCCTAGCAGGTCATTCCCCTTTCCTAGGTAATTTTTAACATTGATTTGTCCAGGGATGTGGTCTACAGCAATACAAACAAAATTGCTTTGGCACAAACCAAGAGGTAGCACACAGGATGGACGTGGAAGTCTCTTAATCAAGTGCTATAACCAAATTGCTCTCGTTGTGGAAATCTGGACTTATATATTGTGGCTATTAAAACTAAAATGGTTTTCTCACCTTGCAAAACTTTCCTTTTCAGATTAGGTACATATATAGGATACATATCTCAGATAAATAGATTGTTCCTTTGCTTTTGAAAGAATCATATGGCTTTACCCAGCAATTCATCCTCATTAACACTGTTACTCCTAAATTTTAAACAACCTAATAGCTAATATATTTTCTTTTTACATAATCTAGTATTGATTTTTTTCCTATTTTCCCACAAATGGAATAACACAGGCACTGTCTCAGAGTAGATTAATTTCTGTACTAGTTAATGTATTAAGTGTCTTGACCTAATTCTGTTAACTATGTCCTGAAGTTAGTTTTATTCTTTAAAACTCCTAGTTTATGTATTCCAATAACATTCCTCTAATAAAATATTTCCCTAACTGTACAGAGGGAAAATAGAGGAACAGAGATAATAAGCGGTTTGCCCACTGGCAGTTAAGAAGGCAATGACATTTTTCTAAGTGAGAAGATTTCTTTTTTATTCTTCTTTAGAAATCCTTGCATTGCAATGCTATTTCCTCAACTCTCCCTTGAAATTTTAGAATCAGGTTAAATATGTCATCATAGACTAAATCAGAAATTTTGTTGTGATTGCAATTTTTTTTAAAGAAGCTATTGGGTTTGTTGTTTGTTTTTTTTCCTTTACCATGTATTCAGTTTTCTTTTTTCTATAGGGGAATTCTGCTGTGACTGATATCAGTCAGTGACACACACTGAAGTCTTATACATGACAAACAAAAAATTTCAGTTTCAAATCAAATTTGATTACATATTTCTATTACTGAGTATTACTACCTGAATTGGAGCCTCTTTTATCATTCTTTTGTGTAGTATAGAACTGAACTTCACTTTGGCACTTTGAAAAAGTCTGAACTATACATGATTGAAGTCTCTGCATAGATCTTCTTGAACTATTTAATAACCCAGATTGTTTCCAGAGTTCTGCAGTTCCTTAAAAATAATATTATAATACTTCATTTTTAATTCAGATTCCTCTTTCTTGATGATGTTTTTCTCTGGGCATAGTTAGCAGTAGGATCTTTGGGGCCAAAACCACATTTGAGCTTTTGAAAAACACTTTCCTTTCTATTTCCATCCCAATAATAATGCAAGTAAACATATCACTGCATTCATTTTTAAATACTGCAATAGAAGACTAAAGCAGTTCCTTAATTTATAGAACCTAAAATAGAATAGTTCGCTTTCAAAGGAGAAGAAACAAAGTTAAATAGAATGAAGAATG
>VYZX01017276.1:0-11890 GCA_013401335.1 Brachypteracias leptosomus | reverse complement strand
ACACTGCCAGCCTTACTTCAGATGAGGAAGGTTTGCTCTGAGTCACCAGTGACCTGAGTTCTCTGCTGGGAAGAGTCTGTCATTGTTTTTCTCTCTGCTCTTGGATCTGCTTAGGGTTATTTTTATACAGGTCTGTTTGACTGCCCTGCCTCTTTTTAGTCTCCTCGGGTTAGTTATGCAATGAACGCTTTTTCATTGTTATACTTACTTAGATCATGCAGCTGTAGAGTCAGAATTAACCTACAGCAAACCCAAGCTGGGCAATAGGCTCCTAACTCCTATGCCATTTTGTTGCTACAGATCCAGAATTGCCCAAGACAGCTGCTCAAAAGTCCAGAAGTTAGTTGTTAAGTTTATTAGANAAAAAAAAAAAAAGAGCATTTTGTGGTGCCAGAGCACAGAGCAAATTTTTGCACTGTTGTAGAAAGATGAGTAGAAAAGGGATACTACCACTGCAACGAATATTTTCTTTTATTTCCTATTCTATTTTGCATGGGGACTATTAAATAGATTCTCTAGCATTTTCCAGGCAATAAAACCAGCAATAAAATTCTTAACTTTCTTCTAATTGTCTATTTCTGCTCTTTTTTCAACAAAGCATGTCTGTCTCAAATGAAGCTGCAGCTACTTCCCTTTGAAAATGAGCTGAGAATTGATTCAAAACGGGATAGGATAGGATAGGATAGGATAGGATAGGATAGGATAGGATAGGATAGGATAGGATAGGAATGCAGCTACTTGAACAATTCAAAAAATGTATTGCACTCTTGACCCTGCTCATGAATTACGCTCATATTAATCAACAAATCCATAAAAATCATGTCCTTCAGTACTGAAATTATTCAACACACAAGGCTATGAAATTTTTGGCAGAAGAAGGTCATGAATTATGTACTCATCAGTTTCTATCCAATTTACTTACTGGTGACCCAAACCACATAACATTGCCTCTGTTAATTGATCATAACTTACCAGTGCTTCAAGTTACAATTAAGTTTACTTTCTTTGTGAAATACATTTTCTATTTTGATTAAATGAGCCTCGGCTACTTACAAACTGTCATATGATCAGATAGATTTTTGTCAAATACTATTGAAACATAAATAATGAATCTAAGCAAAAAAACCATGTGATAAATAGCTCACAATTAGGCTTATACATTGGCTACCAAATGTAATAAGTAGAAAAGATAGTGAAAGGGAAGGCTGAAAGGAGCATCACATGCTATCGCAGTTACACAGGCATTTCCCAAGAGGGCTTTCTATATCCTAGCATCTGTTCTCAGAACTGGTATTTATTTTGGTGCCAAGCAATTGTTGAATAAAACTTGGTAGTGGCAGTAGGTTTCCAGAACTCAGCTCTTCCCCCTCTCGCAAGCTGAGCAGTTGTTTGTGCTTTCTTTGGCCACAAAATACTGTATTCCTTTTTGCATATTGGCATAGCTTCCACAGAAAGTTTTGGCACGCTGCTGTCTTTAGAGAACCAGCACACACAAGATACTACAGTTTGCAGAACATCAGCTCCTCCGTTTGGTAACACAAGGCAGATTTCAAGGACAGGCAAGTAAAAAAAAGTAGTGCTTAAGAACAAGTATTTTATCAGCAGCTGCAAGAAACAGTACTGAAATCCTGCGTGGTCTCACAGTGCCATTTAGGCACTTGCTTGTGACTTGATACTTGCTTCTTTTTCTCAGCTGATGTTTTCGGTGTTATCAAAATTGTCTGATTTTGAAGAATACATACTGATCAGTCCAATATCCTTCTATAAACACCCACTGGGAATACATCTTTCAAATGTCCCATTGTTCAGGTACCCACTTTTGATCATTTTTCATAATAACCTGCTCAGGACAGCAATGACGAATTGCTCTCTTGAATAGGCCGAGATGCTGTACTCCTGATTGATGCAGTCAATACTCTTTCCTGCAACAGTGACAGTCAAAATAGTGCTGTTTTTTCCAAGTCAATCCTTGACTTTGGCAGTGGGGTGCCCTGATAAGGTGTGTCTGCACCTCAATAAAGGGGTCAGGAGCAAGGATGGACAACTTGGCAAACTTCCTCACCGCCTCTCCCACTCGCTGCTAAAGCTGTCTGCCACAGAAGCGTGAGATGCTTATTTCAGCCACCCTTTCCCACTGAACAGTTGTTCAAGGAAAGTTTTTGTTTCTTTGTTTGAAGTGCAGCGGCCTCTTGCTTTCATTTGATGTTACAGATAATTTTACTGCCTCTTTCCATTTTGTTGCTGCCGTATGTACAGTTACAGTTTCTCATGCTACGCAATGAACTGAGGAAATTTCTATGACAGCGAGGTACAGGGTATTTGATGCACATTATAGATTCATAAGAGCAAGGAAGTGTTTGTCTTTTGAAGCAAAATAACATACCTGTGAAATTTTAGTCATTTATCATTGCATATTTTAAGCAGCCTCTGGCACATTACTGTCCTCTGATGGGCTGTCAAGTTGTCCCTCGCTGTAATTTGCCCCTTATTCATGAGCTTGGTACACAATAAAAGCAGCAAGTGAAGAACAGATTAAGATAGGATTCTAATGCTGATTGTCAGTGGTCTAGGGTCTTCCTTATGCCTTCTCCTAAATTGGGTAGATACTGGTGGCTAAATTGCAGCATCCTCAAGACAGGCAACAGTTTCCTTTGGACATATGGCAGTTTTACTTTGCCTTACATGCGATTTCCAAGTCAGAAACTTCTAACTTTTCTTCCTTAGAAAAGAATGCTTTACTTCCCATAGCTTTGATCTCTTTTCACAACACAAAATTAAATAAAGGAACATTTATTTTGGTAGTAAAATATTAAGTATAATGAAGCTCACAAAGCAATTAAGTTTTACAAAAAGGCCCTTTTCCTGATGAACACAGCAAATATTACCATATAAAAACTAAAACTGGAATGTCTGCAAATTTTGGAGTTTATATTAAGGCAACAACTTGACTTCAATAACCGTATGAATGTTTCTGTATAGACAGAGAAAATGTTTGTAATGTCTGCATAAGATACACCTACATTTCCTGGAAAATCTAATTATGGTCTTTCATCCACTTCTCTTTAAAAAGCCTTTAACGTTGACATATATTTGGCTCAGAAAAATAAATTTTTTATTGTTTTAGTGATACTACTCTCCTGTTTCCATTCTCTAAGCCAAATGTCATCTCTGGGTGTGCATTTGTATGTAGGATTGCAAACGTGTATAAAACCACATGGAAATGAAGACAGGTCTGTAATATGGTATCTTCCAAATTCAAGAAGTTTTAATCTGTTGTCATGAATGCCGATTTTGCACAATTTGCAATTTTCCTATTGTCAGCCAAGTCAGATTTTACTGAAAATTCTTGGGCATTATCTAACGTAACACCCAAAATCATGAATTTGACTTAGATGCATTGTATATTATTGAAAACATTCAGCATTCTCTTGACTTACTGCCTCTTTGTATGATTACTTTCTTGATATTTTGTGGATTTTTCTGAAATCTCAAGGGCTAGAAATTTTAAAATAATTGTCTTATTCCAAATTACAGGATTTAATGTAATCCAGAAAAGTAAAAACTATTATCACTAAAATAACTAACTGACAGCTAGCTTCCATTTGGTCTATTTCAGGAACAGCAAAAGCTAAACTTTTTGTAGGATCAGTGATGCAGTGAAACTGAAAAACTACGAACAGAAGAAAGGAGAAAATGCATATAAGCTTTTCACTAGCAACGAACAATGAGGAGGAATCAACTCCTAAGGAGCTCATAGGTTTCTTAAGTTATTAAACCTGATTATCCCTTGAAATAAAGAAATTTATTAGATGAGACTATCACAAATTGGCTTAGCTCAAATTATGTACAAAATAATGAGGGGTTTTTTTCTAATCCTCCCCCAAATCATATGTATCCACTTACTTTCAATACAACAATATCATAGGAGAGCATAATTTTGTGAAGTGTACTTATTAAATCCAAAAAGAACTAAGCATTAGTTCTTTAGCTTTCTGATGTTATCCAGTTTCCAGTGAATTCCATAATCAAGTATGTAATTGCCAATGCTTCTGATAAGCTTCTCTGGAAGTTTTATATTGTCTGCAAGGCTTATTATATCCAACAGACAAAGATTTTTAAGTTTAAAAAGTACAGCTTGTAGATAAATAGAAACATTCTGAAAAGTAAGGGCTTTCTATTCTTCTTATCTCCGTAAGTTATTTCCCATATATATATTCCCTGTATATTATTACAATTCTACACCATTTATTTTGCATTTACATTAACTTGCATCTTCACTTTTTAATCCCTGCTTATGCACCATATTTATGAAAGGGGAGCATGAAGAATAACCATGATAAGAAAAGCTGGATGTGATAAAAAGTTTGTAATCATAGCAGAACTATTATCCATATTAGCAAATAGCCCTAAGGACAGCTGCTCTTATTTGCTGGTTCTTGGCAACTCCTAGCGCTTAGAGCCTGGAGCAATCCATCTCCAACCAGATTGCAGCTCATCTATGTGGCTTTGCTTTCCTTGATTGTCTTTAACCTTAAGCAGAAAGACCCACACCTCTCACAGTGCCAGCACACTCTGTACGCACATAAGTTTGTATTTGTATCGTGATGTTAGACTGTGGCCCAGACTCATCTCTTCTAAATTTCACACAGCCAGTGTGTTGTCACACACTTTTCTACAGACATAAAGTGAGATAAATGGCTTTTTTTATGCAAAGGATAGATTGAGGCAGATTGGCTTGAGTACAAGCTCCACCTCTTTAGGGGAGTGGCACTGACTCTTTGCTGAATGGGAAACTCCAAGCCTCTGGGCAGTGCAAACAACTCAGGCACAGGAGGGGGTGCCCCGAGCATCCCTGGAGAACAACTGAAAGCCCATAAGCCCCAAGAGAAAACTGCCCTCTTGCCTACTTCTCCCCATCTTCTGTGGGGCCCTGGTATGTACAAAGTTCAATCAGTAGACAGAGATTGCAAGTAACATTTGTGGTAAGATGTGGTTTTATGGAGAACTCAGGTGGTTTTGGACAGGAGACCTGGGGAGAGAGGAGTTTATACTAGCGTAAAATACAGCAGTGGCAGGCAAGTAGAAGATGATGCACATTTGTTTCCTGCTTAACTCTTGTGCTGCTTATACAAAATCTTTTGTAAAGAAAAATAAATTAAAATATTAGTAAAACTAGATAGAGAATATCTTTAGAACTAACTGAAGAACAAGTCTGGCCATCTCTACTCAGACTTTTTTCTTGCTATATATTTGTGTGATAGTTTCTCATCCTTGCATGATGAGGCAGAGGCTTCAAAAGGGAATAGAGGTCTCTTTTTAAGTTACACTTAGATAAGAAAAAAGAAGGGCATGTGTGTGAAACACTTATCTTCTTAAATAAACTGATGGGAAAAGTTAAGACCTTTTCCCTCCCACCCCTCAGAGAAGATATGTCTGCTAACAGACTGGTATGTCAAGGAGCAGGTTGAACCTCTTCTTAGTATCAGCCTCAGCATTGCCACCACTGACTTAAAATAAGTTCTCCCAAAACCGATGGCTGAGGAATTCCTGTCCATGTGGTTAGGAATTGCATGGAAGCCAAAGCTCAACTGAAGAAAAAATCTGATGGCAACGTTCCCAGGTGGGGACTTTTCCAACAAGTTGCCCTGTGTTACCCAGTGTTTAGGGCACCAAGAATACTCGAGGGATGTCAAACTACTCACGGGTTTGATTCAGAGATCAACGAGCGAGGGTCGTGCGCTTTACTGTGGTTTATAACCTCGACGCCAAGCGCAACTGCCTGGAACGGCCCGCAGGCAAGCAGGGGGGCGGCTGCCGCTTGGTGTGGCAGCGCCCTCGTCCCCACAGCCTCCCCCGCATCGCCAACCTTCCCTGGCAGGTGTTCCCCTGCCCCACACGTTTCCCAGGAGGAAGGGTGCGGGCAGCCGAGGCCCAAACCCGCTCGTGCCTAGGGGAAGGGGCGCCGGGCGGGAGCCCCGAGGGGCGGCAGGCGGGCCGAGTAGAGCCGAGCCGTGCGGTGCCGGGGAGGAGCACGGCAGCGCTCGTAGCAGCACCCAGAGCCCGGCTGTCGGGATGCGGCTGCAGAGGGGAGGGGAACGAGAACGGCGGCGCCTTCCCCCTGGAGAAGAGCGAAGTTAAAAAGCCAGCGCGACTCTGTCGCCGTCCTCTGCCCTCCCGGCTCCCAGCCTCCGGCGAGCTCCCCCACATCCCACCCCCGCCCGGGCAGAGCGCTGAGCGGAGCGAGCGGGCCACACGGAGCGGGGCCGCCGGCGCTGCCGCTAGAGGCGGGCACTGGGGAGCCGGTGCCCGCGGCGCCGTGTCCCGCCAAGCAGCCCGTCTGAGAGGACTACGCTAGCTGCATGGGAGGAGATGAGCGTGGCGGGGAAACAGCCTCCTCCAGCACCGCCCGAACGCCCTGGCAGCCTCCTCGTCCCCACCTGGGCAAGTACCCGCTTTCCCCTCAGCCCGTCCCGGTACCAACACCTGTGGCGGGGCGGGGTGTGGGGAGGGTCCCGCCGGCGGCGCTGCCCGGAGGGCGGGAGGGAGTCGTGAAGCAGGGCCAGCGGCCGGGCCGCCGTGGCGGGCTGAGTGGGGGGCAGCGGTGTGACCCCTCTGCTCATCCTCGACCCGGCCCCGCCGTCCCCCCCAGCTGCCTCGGGTGCCGCGGGGTGAGGAGCCGGGCGGGTAGCGGCGGCCCGAGCGCGGTCGGGGAAGATTTGTCCCCCGGGCTGTGGGGGTTGCACCAGCTCTGATCGCGATTTTCGACCCACCGTGAGAGGTTGTAGTGTGAGGGTCGAGTTTCCTGGCGACAGCGTGGAGTCGCTCGGTTTGTAACCCAGCTGCAAGCCGGGGATGACAGAAAAAACAGAAATAAATAGCTACTTCGACGTATTTAGCACCTCACGCACTTTTAAGCGATGCCTGTGAGGGAGTTGGAAAATAACTTGCTACTTCATGGCTGCATATTTGGAAAGTCATTTATGAATGATGCCCTCTGACGGCGGTTCTCAGCTGTCCTTGATTTATAGGAAATGTAGTAGCTATGCTCTGTCTACCTTTAAAAATCATTACAGGCTCTGTGGTCTAATGTGCCACTCTTCTTGGCATGTAAAGTTATTTTGTTGAATTGCAATCGTGTTTTCTCAGTCACTGTCTAAATGAAATTACTAACTTTTTATTACTAGTTTACCGGTGCTAAAATAAGCAGCCTTTTATTTTTTTTGCCCTGTCCTTCAAGCTATTCCTGTGACCCCCGCTTTGCAATTTTTAAATGAAAACATTGTTATCCTCCTCGTATTTTGTCCAGTGTTGTTTAGAAGATATTTCAGCTGTATGAAGGATGACTTAAAGACATGTTCCCCCTCACAGTGAATCCATAATGGCTTTAAGCCTCGGTAATCCTAAAGCAGAATAAATATTTAGAGGATGCAAGGTGGGAGCAAAGGGTAGAGGCTACGTGAAACCACAAGCATGTATGACAGCTGCATGGAAATCTGGAAACAAACTGTTGTCTTGTCCCAGCTGGCTTTTGCACTGTATGCACTATACATTTGCATCTCCCTTCCAGCTGTGTGTGAAGAGATGCAGCCATTTCACCTTTGGGTTTTTAAAACTTCTGTGGTTCAAAAGGAAGTAATTGAATTAAGCCTACTCTAGAATCTTCTGTATTTTAAAGGTGTTCCACAGCTCTTCATTTGTAAGACTTCTTCCCGAACTGCAAAAATAATTTGTGCAGCAATTACCTAAAATGTTAACAGCTGAGTAGGTTGTATGGCAGTAAAGAATATTTCAGCGTTAAAGGTGAGCGATAATCACCATCATTAGGTGAAATTTATGACTGGTGTACTTGCAGTTGCGTTAAATGTATATGTTTAAGACTAATAGGACGTGCTGTTCCTGCTGATGCTCGTGGGACTTTTGCCTGGGGCTGAGTGAGGTGCTGAATGAATAGTGAACTGACCTTTAGGACAGGAGTGGTAGGAACTCCAGGACTGTGGCTATATAGTTTATGTGGACCCTAAATGGGAAATAGTGCTGTGATTTTAAAGCTTTGGCAAGCTGTTTCCAATAAGCACAGAACAAATTAGCCTCACTTTCCAGAGTATTTTAAATAGAGGTGTATGATTGAAAGAGTACATATACATGTAGTCTTAAAAGACATATAGACTGAGTTCAATGGGGACATCTTATGGCAGGTATTTAGGTGAGTTCATAACTGTCTGTCTCCCCAGATATGCCACATACTCAACCTCTGCTGAAAATTATACTCAAAACATCTTAAAAAATAACTACTTGTTTTATAATGAACAGTGTGGTAAGTGCTTCACTTGCATATTGTGCAAGATCTGTTTACCTTGCTAAAAGAAAAATGCCTATTTTAATGTTGATGTATTGACTGTGTTTCTCAGAAATGAGATACTGTAACACTAGTTACTATTTAACTACTAAATATTGCATGCTGAGTCTGATTCCTTGTTTGGGACTGTGATAATTAGGCAGTCTTAATACTTAAAGGTACATCTATTTTATTTTACTTTTTTCACTTCAGAAGGATGACAGTTAAATACTACTTGGAAAGTAATTCAGCATGCTTTTAAATTGAAGACAGCATGCTAGATAGTATACAATAGTAATGTATTTTGTGTGCTTGTATTTTAAACACCAGCAAGCTCTTTTAAGGATGTTTCGCACAATATATCTTATGAACTTCTTGAAGCACAGTTATTTACATCCTGGTCTGTAGAACTGAAGTTTCAGTCAGACCTTGTTTTGCCAGTATCTTCTTAGTGTAATTTCTGATACTTGTTTCAGTCAGGATCAGACATATGCCCTTATTGAATTGATTTCAGAAAGGAGTGTAACCTTCCTCAATCTGTCATGAACTTCTTGTTTTGATTTCTTATATAATTCTTCCCCTCTTTGCCCTTCAGAAATACTGGCGAGGTCAAAACCCTTAGGAATTTTTACTCACTGTGTCAGAGTGCCTTTGCCATGATTTTATGGTGTCATTGATCTAGGATGCATTAGATACTGTGGTTTTCATTGTGTTGCTAGAAGCATGAAAGGGAGTGATAGCCTTACAGTCACCCATATTCTTGACATACCAAGATTTTAAATGAAGAAATAAAGGTGCATAGCTCATTGCTATGTACAAATACACCTTGTCACTATTTTTTTGTGAGTTTGTTTTGTTTTTTTAAGAATAAGGGCTATTCCTTTAAACTTCTGTTATGCATTTTTTTATGTAGTAGACCCAGTTTTCTAATTGATTTTTGTGAGTATGTATAGGAGTTGTCAGTAGACTTTTTTTTTATTCAGCAGAAACCCAAAAGAAAAAGACGATGTGGAACTTTTTTTTGATAGCTCTCTCTCCCTCTTTTCTGAAGTTACCCAAACTGTGTGCTCATTAAGAGGAGGAAATGCAGCACATGCAGATTTTGTTCCTTTCCTCCTCTTTTTTTTCCCCACTATATCTATGTAATTTAGATACTTAATTCAAGATACTTTTTTTTTTTTTTTGAAAACAAGTTCTGGGGCATTGATGTTTTTTTCAGAATTTGACACCCACCAGTACAGAAGGTTCCTGAAAGTGAACACTAGGTGTCATGTTACCACAAACATCAGTCTCTTGCTGTTTTCCCCTCTCTCTTCTCAGGGTCAACATATAATTTTGAAATTTTCCTAAAATAGATGTCCACCATTAATATTCCACACAGGTATTTTGGTAGGGCTGGACTGCATTCAGTCATACTGTATATGACTATAAGAAGCTTCAGTCTTCCTATACTTTTAATTCAAAGTTCCATGAGCACTAAGGTGGCATGGATTTCAAGATTATTTCCAAGATCTGGCTTGAATAGGATATTCTTATTAATTGAAGATTTTCTTTCCACATACTCATTTTCTATTAAAATTCCTTGCTGGGCAAAAGCTGATTTCAAACACTTGTTGTGAAGTGAACGGAATTTGTCTCCTGATTTGGGGATGAAAAACACAAGAAAAAAGATGGTGGAGCTTTATGATAGGGAGGGAGTGTCTATGTATTTCACTGTGTGAAGCCTAATAATTACTTTGCAGGGCACATTTTCTTGACCCCCCATAATTTGGGAAGATACTTTTTTCCTCTAAAAATTAGTGAAATTGATAGTTTTGAGATCCTATTAAAGAAATTTGCCAAGCACTTACTAAATATCAGAGTATGCCAATGTTTCACTGTTCTTCACTTGGCTTCCCTACCATCACAAACCAAATCTGAGTCCTGCTTCTGCCTGTACATATCTCCATGAGAACAGTTATCAAACTGATAAAACATATTCGAGCTTATGACTTTGACATCTTAATGGAAATATGACTTGTGCCCACCTGCTGCTCTGAAAACAATGTCTGATCTCAGAAAAAGAACAGTGTTGGTATTCTTTTTACACCTCAGATCTATGTTTCGTATTGTAAGCAATTTTTTTCCTGATGTTTAAAAAAATTCTATGAGATGAATATAAATAGAATCACTTTTGCTTGGGAGTGCAGAGACTGCTGAGAATAGATATTGTAGCAGAGCTCAGCAGAAGGAGCAGGGCATGACCATGTTCCTACAACACTGACACCTGGTATTGTTTGTCAGTGGCATTATGACAATAGAGGCAGCAAAAACAAATCAAACTCGTTCAGGTTGAAAGGGACCTTGGGTAGTCCATGAGCCTAACATTCTCCTGAAAGCAGTAACCCTGTTGAATTCGCACTGAGTTGCTCAAGTCTTTTCTCATTGTATCTTTAAAACTTCTCTGGGCAACCTGCTCCCTGCTGGGTTATTGCCACAGTGAAGTGGGGGGCTGCTGTTAGATCCTCCCAAAAGCTACTTCTTTAGCTTCAAGCAAGCCCAGCTTACTCAGCCTCCCCTCCCAGGGGAAGTGCTCCAGTTCCTTGACCATTTTGGTGGGACATTGACAAATGAGAGCAAGTCCAATCAATGTTTTTTTTGTGGTGTGGGGCCCAAACCTGGGTGCAGTTTAATGAGTATGAGGTAAAGGGAAATGATTATGTGGATCGCATCTCTGTTGTTGCTCGTGCTGTTAGCCTTCATGGCTGGCACCATGGACTGGTAACTCTGTACAGCCTTCTGTCCAATAGGACAGAAGGATCCCTGGTGTTCTTCAGTATTACAGTCCCCCCATCTCCCCACCCTCACCCTGATGTCTCAGAGAGAAATTCTAAGCAATAAAAGTTTTTAAAAAGCAGATGGCTAGTGAAAGTGCCTCTTCTTTTCCTCCATTAGTTGAGAATGAATGCATAACTCGAGGGGAATTTAGCAGATTATTGTACTTGCTTTCTGTGTGCTGTTTCATGTACTTTATTTTTTTCCTCCCATCAAAAGCAGGGAAAAGCTGATGCTGGCTTTCATCTGAAGTTAAGATGAATTTGCTATAAAAACTGCATGTTAAAGTAAAGTACTTGGAAAAATTTAGTGGATTTGCTCATCCTTCATATTACTGATGAAGCTGACAGTTAAAGCCGATGGAGGCCCGAGATTGTACTTCACTCCAGACAGCCTTTGTCAGTAACACTCATTAAATACAGATATGATCTAAATTTTTTTTGTCTGTTTTCTTTGAAAAAGGCAAGCTGATTCTACCATTTTGAACTCCTCTGTACATGCTTGTCTGAACTTTCTGTCTGAAGAACAGTGTGACTCCAGCGAGAGCTGTCATGCTGGAACCCTTCTGCCACTCTTTATTTATGTATATCAGCAGGCAGATTTCTGTAATGAGATTTACAAACTCTCTAAAGGATATAACCTTGAAGAGCTGGAAGTCCTTAGCACAATCTAATCAATATTATCTCATTTATCATCTCCTTGTGAAGTTCGGATTGTAGTAGGATGTGGTGGGTTTACCTT
>VYZX01017275.1:32512-46139 GCA_013401335.1 Brachypteracias leptosomus | reverse complement strand
AAAAACTCAACCTTCTACATTCTGTCTGTCTGCTCATGGTACAAGTAAGGGGCAGTTGCAGTCTGTACATGTTCACCTCACAATAACTCTGTTTTTAAAAAGGGACCGTGCTTATAAATTAGAAAGATATGCTTCCTGTACATTATTGTGCTTGATCTTTGCTTTTTTCCCCCCAGTTTTTCCCATTCCCCTGCAACACAGGGTACCTCTAGTTTATGCTAATAATGGCATTAAAAAAAAAAACTCAGCAGAAACTAGTTAGAGATCAATTGGGATTAAAAAACTCAAATCTTTAAGAAATTTGTGTCTGTAAGATCTCTTTCCTTCTTAAGCTGCTGTATCTCCTCCACCACAAAGTTCTGCCATCTGCAGATGAGGAGAGAATTGGTTTGCCATCAATCTTTTGCTCTAGACAACAGAGCAAATGGAGTATTCTAAAGCAGTCAGTGTGGCTTTTAAACAACATCTAAACATTTCTCTAAAACGGAAAGGTCTTTCTGATTTCTTCGCAGTCCCCTGAACACACATATGATAGTACCATAAACATGAACGTGGTCTGATTGAACATCTTATCTCTTAATCTCATTCAGAATATATTAAAGTATTTAATGACAGCTCTATTTTCTAAAATTTAAATTTGATAGATACAGAAGAGCACTAGACTCCATATAAAGAAAAACTTCCCCAGCAATCTGCCCATCACATTTTTGTGGGAATCTGTTGTGAGGATAGGCATTGTTATGGTTTCACAAGAGGATTTATGTGCCTTACTCATGACCCTTCTGTGCTGCACAAATCTTGAGGAAAAAGAAATTAATTAAAAACGCAGAACACAGTACAACAGTTGTAAGAACAGGGACAAATAAAAAGTAGGGGCTAGGAGAACCCTAGAAACAATCTTCTCCATGAAATCTAGCCAATGACATATATTGCACGTAGAGGGAACATTTTATCCAGGCTTCAAACAGGAAAAAGAATTAGAAAGAACTATTCTGGGCAAGGGTGTGAGTCACTCTCTGCTTTATGTGAGCCAGTGATGGCAATCGCTCTCAATCTACAGTGCAGTGACTCAAAGCTGCATCTCTGTGGTAAGGAATGAACTGGAAATTCAGCGTTGCCCCTGAGAAGGCAGGAATGCTGACTGAGACCACTTTTCATGTAGATGCTTGGTACTACTGGCTCCTGCAACTTGTTAGTTCATCACTTGTAGTCTAATGACAGTTGAAGAGGATGACTGTGACAGACAGCTGTGTCTGTAAGCATCAAGAGAGAGCTTATATTTGACCTAGTTCTGGAAATGATTAACACATGATTTAGCTCTCATTCATTTCTATTCATGGTCATATATCTCACAGCTGTTGCTGAACACCAAGAATCAGGAAAGGTTTTTGATGACTTTATACTTTACAAATGCATAATCAAATGGTGAAATGTGACCATTTACAATAACAAGATATGTTTCTTGTTAAAAAATAAGAGTATTTGCTACAGTTGCTCTGAAGGTTTTTTTTGTTCAACCACAAGTATATTCTAGTAATGTGAAAACAGTGATCATGTATTTAATTTCTCATAAAATATAATATAAATGTAATATATACAAAAAATATTTAATATCTTCTTATTTAATTCTTCACCACTCCGATGCATTGAGATGGAATCACCTAAATCATAAGTGTATTAACAATCTTGCTTGAAAGATTCCCGAGTGCTTGTCTCCTTTTTTAATGTTATATTTTTACGTTGAAGACTGCATGATTCCTCCTCCAGTATAATCATAGCTGAAAGGACAAGGTGCTCTTGCTGCATCAATATTTAACCCACTTACAACTCTCTCATGATAACAACGACAAATTATAAATCTATGGCCAGCTTGGAACTTCACAGTGCAGCAGTAGTTCCACATGCATGCATTTAGAAATTCATAGCTTTGTTAAGAATAGCATGTGGTAGATTATTTGCTGCTCAGTAGCAACCTGGTAGATCACCACATGTGGACTGGAGAGGATCTCAACCATCTGGAAAGGTTTGTGGTAGGTTTACTCATTTGTCCTGAAGAAGGCAACAAGGCACATTGTGCAAACATAGCCCTTTTGTGGGAGGTTTTTAGAAACTGAGTAAGAGCAAGCACGTATGAGGGTTTGTACACTAACCATTTCTTTGAGTTCACAGAGTACTACAGTTTTTGCAAATCTCACCACACCACTATCTTCTGGGATCCCCAGCTGTGGAGTGTGTAAAATCTGCCTCTTTAAGATATCTCTGTTTCTGTCTTCTGTAATTTTCTTCCACTTGTCTGTCTCTTCTTTGATGAAGATTGCTTCAAATATCAGCAGATTTTGCTAGGGTGTGCTCACCTCTCACTGGTCTTTGCTTCCATTCTTCACACTTCTGACTGATATGGACAAACTTACAAAAGTGTTCAAATGCAAAAGATTTTCAAAGCTGCTCTAGATGAAGGCATTCAAGCTGGAAAAAAATGTGTTCTTTCATCACAGCCTTTTCTAAGACCAGACAATGAATTGCCAAAGAAAGAAGGGTAGTTTTTTACAAAGCTGATTGTCTTAACATAGGTAAAAAATTTGCTCTGACAACTTAAGAAATGAGAAAAATTGAAACTTTTATGTTTCAGTCTTGTGAATGTTTACTAAGTGTTATAATTTTGTTATTCATATATTTTTCTCAAAGTTCAGCAGCTAGATAGGATAATTAAAAAAAACCAAACCTGTGGGTTTACATCCATTTGGGAAGAAAACAACAATGTCTGTGCCAATGATTGTTGAGAATTCTTCTTCCTGAACAATCTCAGATTCTATTTAAATATGAAAAGCTCATATAAACAGCTGAACTTGGAAAGACTCAGATTTGTTCTTTGTTATGTGTGTATAAAGATAGATTGAGAGGAGCTTCACCTTGAACCTCCACTACTAACCTGCTGAGCTTGAAAACTAGTAGGCTGCCCCAGTTTTTACACTGATAAAGGGAATCTGGCCATGTTGTTTTCTCAAAATGCGTTCATAAACTGACTCTTCACAGCAAGAACACATTTAGCTGATGCATCTGTTACTCAGATTGTCACATAGAATTAGCAAATCAATTCAAATATTAAGTATTTTATTGCTATCTAGAAGTTAGAATCAAGGACTAAGGGAATAGGTCTTGGCACTTTCCATGCAGAATTTATAAGTGAATAATCTTTGAAACAACTGAGTCATCTTCTCTGATAAGAGAAAGTAATTAAAGAGGGCAAAAGGACATTGAAAGTGTTCAAAATTTTATAAATAGAAAAAAAAATGGCTTTACAAGAGAGATTTAAATCACAGACGTGCTTTCCTGGTCATGTCCAACAGCATACTGAGTGGACAATGACAGTGGTGTCAGAATATTTGTTCTAATCCAAATGTGAATATGCCTGGGGTGTAAAAACACTTACAAGTACTCAAAAAGCAAAATCATGAAATCAAAGAATGGTTTGTGTTGGAAGGGATCTTAAAGATCATTTAGTTCCAACCCCTTTGCCATGGGCAGGAACACCTTCTGCTAGATCATGTAGCTTAAAGGTCCATCCAATCTGGCCTTAAACACTTCCAGGAAAGGGGCATCCACAAATTCTCTGGGCAACCTGTTCCAGTGCCTCACTATCCTCAAAGTAAAGAATTTCTTCCTAATATCTAACCTCTTCCAGTTTAAGACGTTTCCCCCTTGTCCTATCACTACACTCCCAGATAAAAAGTTCCTCCCCACCTCTCCAGTAGGTTCCCTCTAAGTGTTGAAAGGCCACTGTAAGGTCTCCCCAGAGCCTTCTCTTATCCAGACTGAAAAATTCCAATTCTGTCAGCCTGTCCTCATAGGTGAGATGCTCCAGCCCCCTGATCATTTTTGTGGCCTTCTTCTGGACCTGCTTGAGTAGTTTGAAATCACATTCAGAGAATACCAGTGCACTGATAAAATGGGATATGGGGATCATTCACTACTTAGTGGTTTTATATACATATCTCTTCAGTTCTTCTCAACTTCTGTACAGATAACTCTGTACTCTAAAATACAGATGGAAGTCAATTTATACTGTAAAATGCTTAGAAGAACAGTGTAGATATCATAACCTCATACTTCAATAGGCATTAGAAACTTGTCTGCCAGAACAGTAGGCAGTGCAATAGTTTAATTTAGAAGAGATCAATATAAGAGCCTGGTGCCATATGCAGCTCCTAAGCAACACACTGAAAAGTGTTTTGCTCACTCTCCCCTTCTTCAAACAATCCTACTGACTATGACAATTTTGTGCTGCAAGCTCTCTTCTGCAGGCCAATGCCAAACTCAGCAACATTCCCTCAGCATACCTTCATCTTTTACATATTATTCATCATCTCAAACCAGCTACCACAAGAGCCAAGGGGGAAACCACGCTATCAAGAAAGAGCTCAGCAAGCTGCTTCCAACAGAAACTCTCTCCCAACTCATCAGTTCCTGGTTGATATAGTCCTGGCCTCACTCATCACCCCAACCACAACCACCTGGGGGGAGGTGGAACCTCACACAGGTGGGCCAGGTTCTGCCCCTGGGGCCTGAAACCACTTGAGGAACAAAACACACTGCTGGGCTGTGACTCATCCACAGGTCAACTCCAACTTGGGGCCCACAGCCCGGGCCCCAGCACTTCAAGAAGGTGTGTTTTCCTTTTTGGGAGTGGGCACCAAGCTGAAGCTGGAAATAACTTGCCATCTGAAGAGGGAAGTAAGTCGAAAGAGTGATGGGGGTTAACACTGGTTGGAGTCTTGCCTGTGGGCTTAACCCAATGGGCTGCCTTGGTTTGCTGGGGCTATTCAGAAGCCACGTCCTATCATTTGCTTTGAACCATTTCTGGAACCTCAGAGGTAGGAGGTATATGTTTTATAGCTCTTCATCATAAAGCCTTTGATGGGTTGCTGGAAGAAAAACTGGATAGTTTTGCAGTTTTGCAGTTTTTTTATTTTTGATAGAGCTTTAAAAAGTACACCTAAACAATGTTATAGAAAGTGAAAAGTTATTCCTGTGTCATCAACTAGAATTTGAAGCTGAAAATAATCTATTCATTCTTGTGATCCCAGTGATGCTCCTTGTGATATTGAAGCCTGCTTGTATTTGTTACTCAGTGATGTATTCTAAAACAGATACAATCTGTATTTTCACATGTCAAAGAAAATGATTATGTTGACTTTTTCCAAAATACAAAATGGCACTATCGGTGCCCAAGTAATCCAAATATTTATTCAGGGATCTGAAGTGGAACCTATCAGAAAAGAGGAAGGTGTGGAGCACAGAATATTTTTGCGCAGATCTCTGTTTCATTGAAAACTATAGCAGGAAGCTTCAAGGAAAGAGTCTTCCCTTGGTCACAATTTATATCTTTTCTCAAAAAAAAGAACAGGCAGGAAAAGTAGTGATACATGTCTGATATTGATGGAAAGCAAGTATGTACCTCATCCATTGAAAACATTGATCAAGGCCACTTCTCTCTTTTTTAATGATGGCCCCATAAATCTGCTGGTATCAATGAAAGCCACTGTTATCTACTCAAGGTTCTAAATGGCTATACTAAGAAACCTAAGTTGTAGCTAATGGTTCTTTGCATTCAGGAGCCAAATTGTCATACTTATCTCTTTCAAAGCTCTCCTTCTGACTTTTTTATTATTATTATTTTTTAAACAACATATGAATAAAACCAGGACACATTGATAAAATGGGAAGAGGAAGAAATTGCACATACCCATGGTAATTTTAAATGAAGCAGTTTTAATGTTCAAAACTTTTTTGCACATTTTTTGTCTCCATGGGTTTCAAGATGAGAACCCAAGAATATGTAGCATTTTTCCATGCATACAATCTGTTGACTATGGCAAAAAAAATTGAATAAAAAAGATATGAAAAAGTAATGTTCCTGTTAAATGTCAATGTATAGTTTGTGGTTCAAGGTCAAATCAGAAATAGGATTGAAATTCAATAGCAATGAAATCTTACAAGTTGTTCTCATCAAAATGCTATGGAAAACCTTTTCCTGATTCTGATCTTCACCTAGTGATGGAATGACACAAAATTTCATATGGACAGTAATTCACAGGATTTTTCTAATGTCACCCAACTCAAACCAGAACAGAAAGATGGAAATGAGCCTAAAATGGTTTAAAAAAGCATCTGTTGCCTGTTAGGTGATTGGGTATGACTGTCCCATAACTACCTTATGTCTTCTTTAAGTAATATGATGAAGGCAGAAGCTAAGAGGAAGCGTGGCTGGAACAGAACCCAGATCACAGGAGCTTCAACCATAAAGTCACTCCACATACAGAATAAAGCAAGAAGACTGGCAAATCTAGTCCTTTGGAGGTATGGTTATGTTAAAAAGCCACCATATAACCACAGCTGCAGAAGCATTAGAACTGCCAAAATTCTCACTTGTAAAACATACTGTACTTTGTTTGGTAAATCAAGGCACTTGATTTGCCTATTTAACAAAGTCCAGGAGGTTCCAGACACCATCTGTGGGATGCTAAGGGGATATGAACGAGTGAACAAATAGGTGGGATTGAGCTCATCTTAGTTTACAAACCACTTTTAAATACATGGGCTTGTCCTGTACTGCTGTACTGTCTGCCAGCAGCACAGATCCATAGCTCCCAATATTACACCTTTGTTGGGAACTCCTCAGCAGTACTCAGGGAAGGCTGAAGAATATTTTTTGGCAACCCCAGTATAAAAGAGGGATTACCATTTCAATATTTTATACTAAATATGATTGAGGTGTATCCTCAGTGGAAGACTTCACCTCACACAGTGGGAAGTAATAAATAACCCTCCTACAAAGAGATGTTGAGAACATTTTGAAAAGTAAATTTGCTTATTTTTTGCCTTAAGAATATCAAAGAGATTCTCTAGACAGATCTGACTGTATTTCAACTATCTTGGCAATGAAATCACTCCTTAGCCTTGCCCCAACACATATTCCTGTGTAATATGTACATGAATCTCAGAAACAGATGGAGCACACTTTACCCAGAATCTAATCCTAGTGAGGTAGAGAGGCCAGATGGTCTCACTTTCCAAATGAAAACTTTCAGAGAGTCTTTAAACTAAGCAAAGATTTTATTAACATTGATGGCTGGATATAGTGTAATACACAGAGAAGATTAATTAGAAACCCTAATTAAATGTAACAGTGTAAAAGAACCAGAGCACTATTTGGCATCAAACAGCTTTTTAAGATTCTTGTTGAAATCTGGAGTCTTCAGCATGGCTGAGCTGCAAAGTGAACAACAGAAAAGCAGAAACAATGAGATTTACTAAAAAGTGCCAAATTCAATTGTACATGCAATCATTTCGTGTATTTTTCATATAATCATAGGAAAGAGGACTGAAAGGAACCTTTAGAGGTCGTCTAGTTCATCCCCCTACCCCAAGGCAAGATCAACTGTACCTAAATCATTCCTGACAGATGTTTGTCTAACCTGTTCTTATAAAGCTCCAATCACAGAGATTCCAAAACATCCCTAGGCAATCCATTCCAGTGTTTAGCTATCCTTGTTGTTTGAAAGTTTTTCCTAGTGTTCAACTCTGAGTCACCACCGCTTCAATGTAAACTTGCTATTTTTTGTTCTTTTGACCAAGGGCATGAAGAAAAGTTTATTCCTTTTTTTTTCCGGATGCCTTTTCCAAATAGGAAGATGAGTCCTATGTTCCCCTGCTATTCTTTTTTTTTCTTAAATCAAGCAACCCCAGTTCATTCCTTTTCTTCCCACTTAGACTTCTGATCATTTGGTTTACCTTTATTAGGACTAGATGTCTCTTAAAGATGGCATTGAAAACCGAATATTGTGGCTGCACTCTTAGCTGTGCTCAGCAGAATGAAAGGACTGTATTGCGTTATGGACAACATTCCTGCTATGTGTCCTGGTAGGAGGCTTGGTTTTTTTCTAAGGTTTGACTTTGTTGATTTGTGCTAAATTCATATTCTTTTCCTACAGAACTCTTGCCTAGCCATTCATTTCCAGCTTAGTTTTAATAAAAGGTGACTGAATATGTTGAAGAAGGGATTTCTTTGCTGTTTTTCACTGCAGACAATTACAGAAAAAGAATATTTATTTGCATGAAGACATTATCATGTCCTGCAAGCAAGTGAGGTGAGAGTCCATTTTCTTCAGCCTATTAAAGGAATGTACATCTGGAAGTAATGTTTTAATTCTCAGACATGTGTAATGCAGAGCTTGAGGATACAAGTGTCACACATTACTTCTCTGTTTAAATTCTGTGTTCATATCTCTGCCTTGCAGCAGGAATTCTTGCAGATCATGGACAGTAACCAACAAATTGCTGCCATACTTTCACAACATCTTGACCTCTAGGCTTTTACTTAGTTGACTAGTTGGCAATGCAACCCTACCAGGTTGTGCCATCTTACTAAAACCAGTCTGGATCTTCAAGAGGTGAACAGCTTGCTTAGCTAAAGCAACCGTGGCTGGCCAATGCCATAGAGAATGACTTCCAGGAGCCTCCTACTGATCCCACCCACCAAGTGTGCTCCTACTCCAGTTCCCTTGGAAAATGCTGTGGTGAAGTGTTGTAGACAAGCACAGGAAGAGGCATCTGGATCCCAACTGTTCTGAAGGTTTGCTGAGACAAACACATGTTTACAGCTCACAGAAAAATGAACAGATGTGCAGATTCAATGAATTTTATCCCCTCAAATGGTGCAGTCACAACTAAAGAAGAAGTAAAAATAGATGCAGTTGTGGGAGCAGCAGCTATGGCAAGGACTAATGCTGAAAGAGTACAGAGAGGAAGGAGAGGACAACTTATCACAGAAGCAAGGATAAGCGAGGAGGGCATTAATTATGGACTGCTCTGAATAGTGACAGCACCCAAACTGCCTCTCTTAACAAGTTTCCTCTTTTGTAGTTTCTCAGCATCAGCCTCATACCACCCTTTCCCACTACCAGTGTGCAGCACATATGGCTGCCTTGCAAGAATCACACAAATCATCCAGTAAGTTCATTTTTATTAGTAGCTTCTGCTTAATTAAGGGATGAATCATGCTTCATCAATCAGCTTCTGTGCATGTGAGTTGGTCTCAGCCACTCTGCTGATTCAAACTCCAAGCAGATACAGTTCTTGTGCTGTAGGCAAGAGGTTGGTTAGCTTGACTTTGTGGAGCCAGGGGCAGAACTGTATTCCTGATCATTAAAAGGAAGTTTCATACCACAGCTATGGCAATGGTAGACTCACAATGAATTTCCGCTACTATGCACTGTAAGATTGTCCTGGTTTGAGTTAAAAGNGTGCCTCCTCCACAACATCAGTGGCATAATTGCCATTGAGGGGTGGAGGGGATGGGGTTGGGGGGTAGTGTTTGACACTGGTTTTGTATATGTTTTTATTATCTTATATCTTTATATTTTTATTAGCTTTTATTATCTTCATTAAAGCTGTTTAAGTTTTCTAATCTCTAAGTCTCTCTCTCATTCCCTTTCTCTCCAACAGAGACACATAAGCCTCTCTCCCTTATTCCTTTTCAGAAAGTGTCTGTTATAGGTCTAGCAGACTGACCCTAAAACTGCACAAAGATGGATGCAGAAAGCTAATGTGAAGAAAAACATTAGTTTTAAGACAGTGAAAAGTGTAGTTAAGGATTGAAAGCTGTTGTTTGTTTACAAATGTAGACCTTTTTAGCTTTCTGTTTTTTAAAGAAACCAGTTAGATGAGCTTCTGGAGTCACTGCTGGTTTACACTCATGCATTTTAGCCCTGTAGAAGAAATTCCTGCAAAGGAGGTATGTAGGTGTGTCTAACACAACACAGTACAGTGCCAAATATAGAGATGGTGTGGACAGAGTACAGCTATAGCTTTACTTCCCAGAATAGACACATGAATCTAGACAAAAGTATACATATCTAAAACTGCTGGATCTACCTAAACTGGGGCTGGCTTGGGATCTCTTCATGGTGCTGCACAGTGAGATGTATATGTAATTACAGATAATCACATTGCCCGGTCTTTCAGTTAATGATAAAAAAGGCTGTGTGTTATCACCAGTCCATTACTGGCTCTGGAATAATACTCATAGCAGCAGCTCAATGAATTACTTTTTATTTGCTCGATAACATTAAAGGCGTAATTGGTCAGATAGAAGCTTTGCAGCTTAGCTTTTCCATTGCAACCTCTTTTGTGGCCTCAGATACACTTTTCCGGGATCCTTCCTGTACAGGAAAGGTTAATTCTGATGAATTATAGCAAACTCTATCATAGTTTTTCTGCTTGAAAGATTCATTAAGAAGTGGAACCTACGAAAATCCAGCTCACTTTCAGCCAGAATCAAATTTGACTTCAGTCTCCTGATGTGAAAAGCTAATGCATTAACTTATCAGGTTATCTAACCCTTAAATGCATCTTTTCAATAAATTGTTCAGTGAATGTAAGTAACATACATGTAAGCTACTTCATCTAAAATACACCAGTCATCACTTTCCTCTGAAATTTTTGTGGTAGCTTATCCTTAAATATCCTTTACATATTTTATTATTATTTTTTATGATAGCTATTAAAGGCCTTCAGGTGCTTTACGGATTGCTTGCGAAATAGTGTATGTACAGTATATATGAGTTTTAATAGTGCAATTAAGGTAGATCCAACATCTCTACTATATTATTATATACACCTCTATAACAAATATATTGTAAATGTTGCAAAAGATATATATCAACATTTACTTCGTATATCAAAGCATATATTTTCTTTTAATATTTTTAAAGTATTCAGCAGAAAGTAGGAAAAAAAAATAATCCCAAGATGCCTCTCATCCACATCGCAGATACCTGCAAACTCATAAGCTCATCCCAGCCTAGTAAAAAGACAGATGTTTGGTTACTGGCACCAGCAGTCCTGATCCAAGATGTGGGCTATCCTGTCCTTTTCTCATTCTGCAATATAATAACAAGGATTAGTGACCCTGGAAAGTAGTGCTAATGTGTGTGAGTGTCAGAGAATATTGCTCAGTTGTGGTGAGAAGTCACCTGTAGAATTTATACATCATACAAAGGACACAATGGAAACAGAGAACCACACTTGGGTTTGTACACATCTTCCACGTCAGGATCTACTGGAAATTTGACCATTTTGGTCAAATTTATTTCCAAGGAAATAAATCTCTGGACCAGATGATGTGGAGCTATGGACTGCTGTCCTGTGTTAGGTAGAATAAATCCCATTCAGATTGTTCATAAAGCCCTATGAAGGAGAAGTGATGGTCCTGTTTATTGCCTGACTGTCATAAATTAGTGACAAGCAGTGTACCCTCTTCTCACATTTTGTTTTGACTTTTTGTATTGCCCCTTAGAGCTACAAAATCCTACTTGGAGAAAGAGATCAAGATGTTTCTGAGCTTCAGTACACATCTCTGTAAGCAGATTTTCTAATGGCTATGAATCTTAGGCTGTTCCTACCTGGTTGATATGAAAAGCAAACTTCTGTCAAACTTGCTGTTTTATCTAGGACTATTCTGTGCCCTGAAGCTCAAAGGGAAGAGAGCTGTGCTTTAAAACTATATTAAAGAAAAGATAAAGACCAGTAGGCATACAACATTTATACCTTCATCACCTATCGGTTAGAAAACTAAGACTATTCAACAGTCCTTAGGAGCAACTTGGCACTACACAGACTTGAACTGAGCTTGTGTCCCAAACAGCTGTGGTTAGAAGGGATTAAGTCTCTGAAATGCCTGTACACCAACGCACGTAGCATGGGGAGTAAACAGGAAGAACCAGAGATCTGTGTGCGACTGCAGGGCCATATTCTCATTGCTATTACAAAGACACAGTGAGATGGCTCATATGACTGGAATGCTGTTATGGACAACTACCTACTTTTTAGGAAAGACAGACCAGCAAGGTGAAGTGGTGGAGTTGCTCTTTATGTGAGAGAGTGATGAATGTATTGAACCCTGCCTGTGGGGGAGGTGAAGAACGTGTTGAAAGCTTATGGGTAAGAAAGAACTAAGGGACAGCTAACACAGGTGGGGATGTTTACTATAGGCTACCTGGTCAGGAAGAGGAAGTCGATGAGGCTTTCTACAGACAGCTGAAAATTGCCTCATTATCACATGGTCTGGTGCTCACGGGGGCCTTCAATCACTGATATTTGCTGGAAAGACTACACAGCAAGGCACACACAGTCAGTCCAGGGAGGTCCAGCCCTGATGAGATGCACCCACAAGTGCTGAGGG
This sequence comes from Brachypteracias leptosomus, assembly GCA_013401335.1. Classification (NCBI taxonomy): domain Eukaryota; kingdom Metazoa; phylum Chordata; class Aves; order Coraciiformes; family Brachypteraciidae; genus Brachypteracias; species Brachypteracias leptosomus. The sequence continues at coordinate 33,898 of VYZX01017275.1, read as the reverse complement.
AGATGGCAGATGTTATTAGTAAGCCTTATATCTATGCTTTTCCTCCATCTTGTGGGTTAGGAGATTTAAGGAAGTGAGCTAATCTGGAAAGTGAATCTTTACTTTCTTGGCTGTGTGAGAGGTTTTTGTGAAGGGTCATAGAATCACAGATGGGCTCCCCCAGATTGTGAGGGAATTCTGATTTGATCAAGTTCTGGACCTGAAACATTTCTCTCCTTTATCAATAGTAGGTTGGGAAACATTCACAACTGCTTGATATTAATGCACATTAAGGCCTTTTCTTTTGGGCTGTTTTTCATTACAGGGTATGATTAGACCTTTCTGCTGAAATGCAACTAATCTAATGCAGAGAAAAAAGTAAACGCCTGGCATCATATACATGTTCCCAAATGACTGACTGATGTATTTTACCAGGGAATTGTGCTCGACATTTAGGGATGGAGAACAAGTCCTCGTAATCTATGACTTACTAGCTGTTTCTAAGTGATTCTGGCTGTGTCGATAAATTCGTTCACAGCCCTAATTGTTCTAATGAATTGAACATAATTAAACTTACAGCATGTCCCAAGCTTCCTCTGGCAACTCTAGTAGGTTTCTTAAATAACAGTTCAGTTTAAATGCTGCTTAAACTTCCCTACACTTCCTATTGTAGAAAGTTAGTTGAAACTTGGGGGCTAGCAGATTAAACATTGATAATGGCTAGAGTAGACAAAGCCTATAGATTGTCGTATATGGACCGTAACAACCATTTTACAACATGCCGAATAGATAACTACGGAATTGGATGAAACCAACCAGAGAGGATGTAATATTGTATAAGAAGATGTCCACTTAACAACTGCTTAGTAAGGAAACAGCAAACAAATCAAACTAATAAAAAGCAAAAAACCCACCAGACCTTAATATTGCTATTGGTCCAAACTATTGCGTGAGGGGTGGGGAACTTAGAGTGTAAGGGTGTAACTGCCCAGAGATTCCTTCTGTTCAGGACCCTTCTTCAGAGGCACACAACTCAAGCTGAAGAACTATTAATAAAAAGTACTTTCATAACAGAATCTAGCTTTTGGTTCATGTGGAAACCCTTTTATGGTGACTGGCATGCCTAATTCCTTAAACAGTCCACTGATGAAAACTCATCTGAACACTGAAATTTGTCTTAAAATCCAGCTTTCCTATGTTTGCATCATGAAAGGGGAGAGTGTGTGAAACATACTTATTTAAAATAGAACAAAGCAGAATGTTTCATTCATTTTTCACCAATTATTTAGCCACGTTGATAAAAAACTTGTTGTTCATGTACACACAGCTAGGAGTGACAAATCTTTTCATCTACCTCCATTGAGGTCTTGGGAGTCATCCTCTGTTTGGCTACTCTATTTCTTAAGT
>VYZX01017274.1:94181-110609 GCA_013401335.1 Brachypteracias leptosomus | reverse complement strand
ATCCCTACTCTACCAAGCCTGCTTCTAAATCGTGTCCCCAAACACCCCATGTCCCAACATGGAGGAGTAAAGATCTTCTCCAGGTGTCCCCCAAACATCAACGGACTCCTGCCTCCCATCAGAGCACAGTGTGGCTGTCCCAGGTGTCACCTCTCTTCTGTAAATCTTATCACAGAGCTGTACTTCTGTGTAATGTGGAGAAGGCAAAGGCTTAGGACAACAGGGAGAAGAAGTCCAAGAAGCCCACTAGGCATCAGGGTGAAATATTTAGGAGCAGTCATGGTGCAATGGCAGGGCCAGGAGCCTGGGAAGGGGCAGATTTTCAAACTACTTGAATTCCCCTTCCAGAATTCACGCCACCACATCCCAAAAGGCATCATCTGTCTGAGAGATTGAACCAACACCAAAACCTTGGTTTGCTGCCTCATAGGGACATCAGAAGGACCTGGTCACAGAATCACAGAATATTAGGGGTTGGAAGGGACCTTGAAAGATCATCCAGTCCAACCCCCCTGCCAGAGTAGGGTCACCTAGAGCAGGAACACATCCAGGGGGTTTTAAACATCTCCAGAGAAGGAGACTCCACAACCTCCCTGGGCAGCCTGGGCCAGTGTCTGGCACCCTCACCATGGAGAAGTTTCTTCTCCTATTGCTGTGGAACCTCCTCTGTTCCAGCTTGCACCCATTGCCCCTTGTCCTGTCACTGGACGTCCCGGAGCAGAGCCTGGCTCCATCCTTCTGACACTCTCCTAACTCTCTCACTACTTGGTGCCAAATGTTGGCACAGACACCCTCCAGCCTTTAGCTCTCCAGTATCCTTTAGTCACTGTTTTCCACCCTGAAACACAGTTTGACCTGAAAGACCCTTTAATTGCAACATTCTCCACCGAGCTGGGAACTGTCAAATGGCTGAGCACGAGCAGACACTGTGCAGAGGAACAACAGCTAATTATCCCCAGATTATACAGACTGCAGGGACTGGTGCTGAGGGAGCTTGGCTACCAAGTGGGCCACTGAATCGAGTCCTCTTGGCTCAGCATTGTCAGCTCAGACAAGGGGAACTTTGCCGCTGCTCTCTCAGCATGTCCACCCACCTTGTCCCCTTCCATTCCAGAGCACATCAGAGTCTCAGGATGCTGATCCAGGCAGCCAGGGTTGGATGGCTCATAAACCTGGCGGGAGCTCAGCAGAAGATGCACAGCATCTCAAAGGGAAATAAATAAAGGCTCTGGAACAGCAGGAACATGCAAGGCTGGGGCTGGAGAGAGGGAGGAGAAAAGCCTTCCCTGTCTCTGCATCCATCACCACTAGACATACCTGAAATGGACCCAGGCAGGATAGATGTCGCTAACTAGGGACATTTTTCACCTTGCTAACGAGGAGATGTTTTAAATCTCAGCAAGAAGATCTAAATAATTCAAGAAACAAGGCTGGGCTAAGTGAGAGGACTGAAGGGAGTTGAGCTCACAGCTCTGAGAAAGCCCAGCAGTATCTCAACCATCACATCAGATGCGATGACAGGACCACAGCACTTGACCATGTGGGTTTGAGCCCCATGAATGGGGTCCATGGATCCAGCAGTGCCCAGAGGCCCCATCCTGCTGTCATGGGACTAGCAGCAGATCTAGGCTGAAGATACAGACCTGCAAGGCCCTTGTGGTAAGGCAGCCACTTCACCACTTCCAGGGTCCTGAGCCCTGACTCCTCCTCAAACCCTGGTGCTCACCTCTCCTCCCTGCATTTTTTTAATATATATATATAGTAATTCCTAAACACTAAGGAAACATCATCCTCATATCAGAGACCTCTTCTTTTTGCTGTGACTGTGATGCCTCAGGACAAGAAAAAAGGGTGAGGAATCACCTTGTGCTCACTCGTGCAAAGGGCATTGCTCTTTCCCTGCATCCCTCCCCTGGTTGAGCTCCTGAGTCTCTCTTTCTGGTGCCATCAGCTCGAAGAGCCCCACAGATATAAGTTTACCTGCAGAGCACTTTCATTTGACAAAGATGAGCCCCATCAGACCAATGCATGGCTGGATCTGGCCCTCAGGCTGGAGGAAGAGTCTGATCCCGTGTGCTACCCCCTACCCTCATCTTGCTCTCAGGACTGGATACCTGCCAACGAGCAGACAATTTAGCACCAAGTGTCTCTCTACTGATGTTTCTATCAAGAGGAGAGACACGAGAGGCTCTGCTGATTTACGGAGCCTTGCTGGTTCTGCGCCTTGACAAGAATTACAAAAGGAATCTCATTACAATCTCCTCAGTTCTCATCAGCCTGGCACGGAGCCCACTGCTGCACCATGTCCATCAAAGCCTCGCTCCCGGGGGCCCAGAGAGTGCTGGGAGAGCTGTAAGAAATAGGATTTTTTTCTCCTTGTTGTAGCCAAGGCACTCGTGTGAATCACAGAATCACAGAATGTCAGGGTTGGAAGGGACCTCCAAAGATCATCTAGTCCAACCCCTCTGCTAAAGCAGGGTCACCCAGAGCAGGTCACACAGGAACACGTCCAGGGGGGGTTTAAACATCTCCAGAGAAGGAGACTCCACAACCTCCCTGGGCAGCCTGGGCCAGTGTCTGGCACCCTCACCAGGAAGAAGTTTCTTCTCCTATTGCTGTGGAACCTCCTCTGTTCCAGCTTGCACCCGTTGCCCCTTGTCCTGTCACTGGATGTCCCTGAGCAGAGCCTGGCTCCATCCTCCTCACACTCTCCCTTTACATATTTATAACCATTACTGAGGTCACCCCTCAGTCTCCTCCAAGCTCAAGAGCCCCAGCTCCCTCAGCCTTTCCTCAGCAGGGAGATGTTCCACTCCCTTCAGCATCTCTGTGGCTCTGTGCTGGACTCTCTCCAGCAGTTCCGTGTCCTTCTTGAGCTGAGGGGCCCAGAAAACCAGTGAAATCAGGGGGAAGGCTGGAGGATCAATCTGAGGATGCAGGTGCTCCAGGAGGAATGAACACAGGGCTGAAGGTGCACCCCTGCCTGCTCTCCTCTGGCTGGTGATGGAAACTTCCAGCTCCTGTTGCATCTGGAGCAGGCTGTGAGCTGGGGTCATGCAGAGCAGCTGAGCCCCAAGGGACACCCATCTTTCTGCTGCAGGTCCAATTACACAGGGGAAAGTAGAGGGACCAACACCCATGGGCAGGCTCAAACCTATTTCCATGCAAGAAATGAAGGTCTGACTCCAAGCTAGAGGGTCAGCTCCAGACCGTGCTGGGGACCTGCTGGGGACCTACTGGGGACCTGGCTGAAGGTGACTTGTACATGGTGCTGCCATGCCTGATCCAGGCTTTCCTCCACACCCCCTGGGAAGCATCATGACACACTTTGGCCAGTTGAAAGCCCATGGCCATGGTTTGAGGTGCTCTGCCAGAGAAAGGTCTGAGATAAGCCACAAGTTCACCGGCAGAAACTGAAGATCTAGGGGATATTGTGGATTAAAATATTCACATAAAGCCCAGGTTTGCCAGCACAGGAGAGGGGATGGGATGCTCTAAATCCCTCAGGGGGGGCTCATCACACAGAAGGGCTGCCATGGAGGTCTTCCAAATCCCAACAGGCTCTAGATGGATGTCCAGCTGCAGAACTCTCCACCTGACAGCTTCTCCTATTAGCTCCACTCCTCATCTGCTACAGGCAGGAGCAAACTCTGCAGTCCCTGGTCTGTGCCCAAGTGAATACACTTCTTTAGACTTCTCTCCTCAGCTGGATGGACATTTGGTTGGAAATAATTCAGTGCTGATGAGGAGGGTTCAGGAGACTTTAATCATAGAATCATCAGGGTTGGAAGGGACCTCAAAGATCATCTAGTTCCAACCCCCCTGCCATGGGCAGGGACACCTCCCACGAGAGCAGGTTACTCAGAGCCCCATCCAGCCTGGCCTTAAAAATTTCCAGGGTTTTCTTGGGTTTTGGCCCACTCAGGAGAATCTAATTGGCTTTCCATTCTTCCCAGTAGCCTTTGAACCTGCCAATTAATTTCCAGCAACATTTCATGAAGTTTCAAATGTGTTGCAGTCCTACAAAGTGTGTGAAAATAGATGGCTGGGACAGGAGGTCGTGTTAATGTCTCACTGGGTGGCTGCAGGAAGGATTTATCTGGGGTGTCAAGAACCAGCAAGCCCATGGTGGGAAGTGCTGTCAGAACTGTGCCCAACCTCAGGAGATATTTGGTCAGAAATTGCAATTTTCTAGACACAGCAGCAAGGGAAAAGAAAAGGAAAAAAGCAAATCAAGTGTCCCAACCCCAACTACATGTGGAGCAACCAGTGAAAAGGTTAAAGGAGTGTCCTTGAGGAGGACCAGAGTCTCCTCGCTTCTGGAGGTGCTCCAATAATCTGATACCTCAAATTAGGGCAAGAAACATTAAATCAAGTAACTATTGTGACATCATGGAAAGGATATCTTTGATGTTTGACTGCACAAATGAGCTTTGGTGGAGCACAGGATAAGGAATGGTGGCACAAGTCCCTAATGGGGTAGGTGTACATCTCCATGTCAGCACAATGAGGTGGGAACTGAGTCTCAAAACACCCTCTGATGCTGTGAACAAGGTGCTGCAAAGATTTCTTCTCCCTTTCACACACACAGCTCATCAAAACAGCAGCATCCAGCTTGTTAACGTGTTTTACAACATTTACCCAGCAGTTGCTTTTCTAGTGGCCATTAAGACAATTCCACTTGGCCGATCCCCCCTCACCTCCTATTTGCTGTCACAATAACCTAGCTCTGTGTGTTTTGGGAAACTGGTTCCATTTTATGAGGGTTTCAATCTGGAATCATCCCCACAGGGCTTCCTTTAAAAGTTCTCATTGTCTCCCCTTCCCCTACTCTGCAGATTCCAACAAGGGGGAAATTTTTTCAAAATCCAGGTTAACTTGCTGGGACATCATTATAAATCCAAAGCAAAGAGCCCTGAGATGTTCCTTGAAGGCCTTTTGTTCAGTGAAATAGGTTCAGCAGCACAGCAGTTGCTTTGCAAATACCCTGCAAAGCTTTGAGGTGTGCCTGGGATCATGGGGTGTCTCTTTGCTCCTTGGAGCTGGAGGAGGGATTGGAAGGTCGCTGAATTATACCTGCCAAGAAAATGCTTCCTCACAAGTGTTGGATGAACCCCTTCACAGGCTAAAAAAATGGTCTGCAGAACAGGGACCCCTGTAGGGTCAACTCTTGGAAGATATTGGGCACCACTCACTTTACACCAACCTGCTGCCTCATGAAAATGGATGAGGATTCACAACCCCTGGTGGTGCTGGCTGCCTACAGAAACCATGCCCAGCAGATATGACCAAGTCCAAGTTGATCTGCCAGCACGTGCCTGTGAGAGCAGGTCTCCCCTTCCTGCCTTTGGTAGGTTCAAGACATTCTCCTACCCCACATATCACCCTCAGCAATATCTTACTCAAGCCCCAGGAGCTTTGGAGCACCGTGAGCTCACCTCCATTGAGGTTCATCTCCACTGAGCAATTCAGTGTTTGTAGGGAGCAAGAAAGACAGAGAAGTCCAACCATTAGATGAAATGACTACTAGCAGAGGGCAGATCCAAACCAAGACCCATGAGGGTTCATATAGATGCCAGACTGGCTTCTGACAAACAGGGATGACCGGGAGCCTGGAGGGGTACCAGCAGAGTTGTTCTCAGAAGCACACAACTCCCTTTCCATCCCCATTGGCACCAGCAGGTGCCATCCCTGCTCCCATGGGCCACCCCTATATGATGTGGATGGGAATATTTCTTGTAGAGGCCTCGTGAGACCCCACCTGGAGCTCTGCATCCAGTTCTGGAGCCTCTAGGACAAGAAAGATCTGGACGTGCTGCAACGTGTTGGAACATGTCCAAAGAAGGGTCATGAGGATGATCAGAGGCTGGAGCACTTCTCCTATGAGGACACTGAGAATGTTGGGGTTGTTCAGTATGGAGAAGAGAAGGCTCCAAGGGGACCTTCTGGTGGCCTTCCAGGATCTGAAGGGGCTACAAGAAAGCTGGGGAGGGACTTTTGAGGCTGTCGGGTAGTGGTAGGACTGGGGGGAATGGGTCAAAACTAGAGGTGGGGAGATTCAGATGAGACATTAGGAAGAAGTTGTTGCCCAGGAGGGTGGGGAGACACTGGCCCAGGTTGGCCAGAGAGGTGCTGGAAGCCCCATCCCTGGACATTTGGAAAGCCAGGCTGGCTGGGGCTGTGAGCAACTGATGTAGTGGGAGGTGTCCCTGCCCATGGCAGGGGGGTTGGAACTAGATGATCTTTAAGGTCCCTTCCAACCCTGACAATTCTATGGCAATTCTATGTGTTGATCCACCTTGGCCTGTGGTCTGGAGAATGGGGTGCAGGGAAGGACCCAGAGCTGGGTGGTGCTGATGAACTGGTCCCTCCCTCTTCTCTGCTTGTCTCTGGAGAGCACAACTGCTGTGAAGCTAATGCTGGGTCCACTCTGGAGATCCTCTCACTGTTAGCTGGGCATGAATAATCTCCTTGGCATTTAGTCACACCTAATACAGCCTGGATGGGAGGCAGCTCCAAGTGCTCCTTCAGCTGCTCTTAGAGGTGGTTCCTCTCCATTCAATCAACTGCTGTTGTGTCAAATACCCTTGCCCCGAGAGATATATGAACACAGTTTGTTCAGCCTCTGCTGAAGGTAGATGAAGCCCTCACTCAATTCCTGAGATTCAATCGTGCTAAAATCTATCAATTAACTAAAGACATTGGAGCTTGCTAATGTCAGACTAATTAAGACATGCTTCAAGCACTTCCTATTAGTTATTCTTGTGGTTATTAGGTGTGGAGGAGATGTATATAAATAGACAGGAGCTCTCTGCTAAAGCAGGAAGAACTGTTGCAGAATTAGGCTCTAGTGGGCTGTTCTGGAATGGAGTTTGAGGGATATTGTTACTTAGCAAAAGAGGGATTTAATCTAAATATTAGCAATATGACAGGAGCATCTTAATACCTCTCGAGGGATTAAGGCCTTTTTACATTAGGCACTGTATGAGTAAGTGTAGCTGTCTAAATGAAAGGGTTTTCCCCAGGAGGCAAGAGATGCCAGAGGACCACTGAGCCCTCCTGTCTCCGACACCCTCCTGAAAGGCCCCTCTCTCTTCTCAGCAAGGAGGACTTCATAAATCAGACACCCAACATTGAAATAGCCAAGGCTTGGTGTGGTCTTAACCCCAGTGAGCCTGGGAGGTTCTGAACACTGACTTCAACCCACGGTGTCTGGAGTCTCTTGTCCTGATTTCACCTACAGCCAAGACATCTCACCCCATCCAGAGCTGGTTTTGGAGACTAGGGTTGGAGGCATCTCAGCCATGTCCTCTGGGAGGAGAGACATGGAAGTGTCTTTCATAGAGTCATAGAATCATAGAATGGGTTGGGTTGGAAGGGACCTTTCAAGATCATCTAGTTCCACCCCCCTGCCATGGCAGGGACACCTCCCACTAGACCAGGTTGCTCCAAGCCCCATCCAACCTGACCTTGAACACCTCCAGGGATGGAACATCCACAACCTCCCTGGGCAACCTGTGCCAGTGTCTCCCCACCCTCTGAGCAAAGAATTTCCTTCTAATTTCCAATCTAAATCTCCCCTCTTCCAGTTTGAACCCATCACCCCTCCTCCTATCACTACAAGCCCTTGTGAAAAGTCCCTCTCCAGCTTTCTTGTAGCCCCCTTCAGATGCTGGAAGGCCACAATAAGGTCTCCCCTTCCTTTCAAGCAGGAAGATAAATTAACCATGAGTTGGACTTGGGACTACTGGAATCAGTCTCTGCTAAAAACATTGTCCATGCATGTGTTGAACTGAGTCTGGGACACGAGAGCTGGAAGATCAGAGCATCCACAACAGTTCACAACCACATTAGCAGCTCCTATTGCATCTGTCTGTCCTGAGTAGCTCCCAGACCTGCTGCCTGACTTCAACACCATTTGGGGTAGGGTCAGAAGTCTCAAGGACATAACTTCTCTACCAGTTTAGTGGACACAGGCCACAACAAAATTCTGAGGGAAAAGCTGCTGTATGGTTTTAGCTGTTATTAGTCTCCCCCTGACCACTCACACAGGAGGAAAAGCCTGTAACAGTCCCAGCCACAGGGAAATCTTCCTTTCTCTAACTTGACCAGATGATTGATCCAGGAGATCTCTAGGAAAGTGGAGATCTTTATCTGTGCTCCTGCTGCTGGGAAACAGCTAAAGTGCTCTGAGCCACCTGGCAAGGCTGGAATTCTCTGCTCCAGTGGAGCAGAAAGAATCATCAGACCTGGTGGGGTACCCGGAGACAACTTTTTCCATAAGAAGAAGAAAAGGCTACAAAGATCAAACAATCCAGCCTGGCCTCTTTGGGTTTTTATGGGAGGAGGACCCTGAGCTGGCAGCTCTTTCTGACACACCATCTAAGGGGTCACCAGCACCACGGGCTGGAGAAAGTCTCTGTCCCCCCTTTCCTTGCCCCTGAGCCATTCAGCATCCTCAGAGAGCTGCTCTTTAATCAGGCATCTGAAGTAGCAAATAGAGGAGTCATCTGGGGGAGATGGCTCTAAAGTTAAAAAAGGAACTTGCTATAAAGCCAGGAACTAAAGAGAACTCGCCCGTGAGTCTCCAACTGCAAGTTATTCACTTCTCTAGCCTGCAAAACCTCAAGGGATCAACTCCCACTAAATTATCCTCTTCTCTGCCAGCCAGAAATGTGTTCACATCACCTCCCATGAAATTACCCTCCTCTCTGGCCAGCCTGAGCCCTCCGTGGCTCACCTCCCCTGGCACACCCCTCTGCCAGCCACAACCGATCCTTCCAGTGGATTTTTCATTCCCAGTTGCTTCGAGTGAAAGATCTGGGGCTCCAATAAGGAACAAAGAAGTCTGGAGGCTTCTAGAGCTGTCCAAAGAGCCCCCGAGCAGCCTGCTCCTACCTAAGCCAGGCACAAGCCCCCAGGCTTTGCTTTTGCTGCTCCTTAAAAGCTCCCTCAAAGGTAGGGATCAAGAGTTTTCTCTCTTCTCTTGAACCTGGTTTATTTCCTCCTCTTCTCACAGGCTGCATAGGAGAGATGTAAACCTTGGTGGGCACCTTATGATGATCTCCCTGTCTGCCCATTGAAAGCCAGTATGTAAACTGGTGTTGCAGTTTTCCTCTTCTCCATGTTCCTGACCCTTCTGGAAAGGAGCTTGGGGAAACACCCCAGGTCCTGCTCTCCCTGGTAGGTCTTGCACCATAGCTTGACTCTACAGCTTGGCAAGTCCATGTCCCAGCCCTGTCCTGACTCCACAGTGACCATCTCGAGGCCTCAGTGCTGTCAGGATGGGATAACATTCCTTCCTGGACACCAAGAATCAGTGGGATAATTTACATTTTAGCAAATAAGAATGACTCAGATATTACAACGTGAACCCCTGGCAAAACCTCAGCTCTTCTGTGCATTCCCCTTCCCATCCTGGACACCTCTGCAGCTCCATTTCTGCTCTGTCCTCTCAACAGTGAAGGACAAAGTCAGATAGATCCCAGCACAGTCAAGGGGCTCTGGGATGTGCAAACTATGGAGATGAGGAAGGAGAAGCATTAAACGTTTCCCTTTGCCCCCTAAATCTCTCTGTAAAGTATTTGATCTGGCAGCCTCTAGTACATTTACCAGGGGAGATAATCTTTGCTGGTTGGGGCTAGTGATAAAGAAAAACTGCCTGTTATCAGCTGACCAGCTCGGCCCAGCAGGAGACATCCTATCTTGGGTACATCAAGGCAGATTTCATTATTAAAGGAGCTGTTTGTTTGCCCTGATCTATGGAGGGGAAAAAAAAAAGAAAAAAGGCATTTTCTTTTGTTCTTCCCAAGCAGCAAATCAGTGTTTCTGCTCTGTCTTCATTACCTGCTCAGTAATTGCCACTGCTGAAAGCCTGGTGAGATGTGGTGAAGGATGCTAAAAGCTTTCCTCTCCCTTTTTGAAGAACCATCTGCTTTTGTCTTCTCACAGGCTGATGGAAGCAAGGAAATGTCCACTGCATGGTGGGGTAAATGTAACCCCGGGCTTTATTTTTAATAAAAATCCAAAGGTCCTTTGCCTGTCCAGCCATTGCCCTCACCATCTGCTGCAGGAGGTGATTTATTGGGAGCAACATCCTTTGGCTGTGGAAGTGAGGACACCTCAGCTCCCTGCCCTTCACCTCACCCAGGATTAGCAAAACAAGGGGAAATTCGAGGTGTTTCAGAGGTGGTTGGGGAGCAGATGTTTGCTTGCCATGTCTATTATCTCCACTTCAGGACAGGACAGAGCTTTGTTGGAGGGTGTGGCAGCAGCTGTCCTGCACAAATGCTGCAGAAATATGGAAATTAAAGCCAGGAAGAATCATTAAAAGTCCTTGAAAGGCTAAATAATGGAGATTCCACAACCATCCTATATAACCCAGTCCCTGCTTCTCTGTCCTCCTCCAGGGAGACCTTATAGTGGCCTTCCAGTGTCTGAAGGGGGCTACAAGAAAGATGGGGAGAGACTTTTCATGAGGGCTTATGCTGATAGGACAGGGGTGATAGCATCAAACTGGAAGGGGGAGATTTAGATTGGAAATTGGGAAGAAATTCTTCACTCAGAGGGTGGTGAGACCCTGGCACAGGTTGCCCAGGGGGGTTGTGGATGCTCCATCCCTGGAGGTGTTCAAGGCCAGGCTGGATGGGGCTTGGAGCAACCTGGTCTAGTGGGAGATGTCCCTGCCATGGCAGGGGGGTTGGAACTGGATGATCTTTGCGGTCCCTTCCAACCCTGACATTTCTATGATTCTATGGAACCAACCACCAAAGAATGGCTGAATCACCCTTTGGAGGAGCTCATCTCTTCCCTGGTCAGAGATGGGGCTTGGGCTGATGTAACCTTTCAGGTGGCTTTTAGAAGGGACAACCCATCATTGACTGGGTGTGTTGTGCCACGGGTTACAAATAAAATGTCCCCTAAAACACCACACCATAAAAAGAAAATTTTTCCTCTTTCTTCCCCAGTTAGAACCAATTTAACTGGTAATTTTCACCTTGCTGCTTTGGCCATTTGTGCAGGGGTACACATTAAGAGATGACTTTGCTGCTTCAGAAGACAGGGTCCCTCTGATGCAAGGGGGTCCCAGGCTGTAGCAGCCACCCCATATCTCCCCCCTGGGGTCACAGCTCCTCGGTGCCAGGGCTCAGAGGGGACCTGCCATTTGCTCAGCCTCCCAAACATTTGTGCTCAGTGGAATGTGTAGTACAAAACGTTTCAGCAGATTATTCAGGGCCTCTGGGAGCTCTTGAGGAGGCAGAAATAATGAAAAATTATTAATTAGGCTATTATTAATTTATTATAATTATTAACTGCTGGCGTTCTGCTCAGCTCCAGCTGGTGGGGCCGCGGTTGCAGATGGCAAGAGGCTGCCATGAGGAGAGAGGATCTTGTTCTAGCCCTGCTCTACTCCATGCCCTGGGGTGAGGATGGAGGGGGGGATGGGGAGGAGGTGGAGAGACCCTTCAGATGCCTCCAGAAAAAATAACATTTTTCCATATATATTAAAATTCCTTCCCAAGCAGTGCACACAGTCTGTGCTGCCTTACAGGGGAGGTGGTAGCAGAGTAGAGAACAGTCCAAGGATGCTCTTCAAGGGGAATGGTTCAAAACTAGAGGTGAGGAGATTGAGATGAGACGTTAGGAAGAAGTGGTTGCCCAGGAGGGTGGGGAGACACTGGCCCAGGTTGCCCAGAGAGGTGCTGGAAGTCCCATCCCTGGACATTTGGAAGGCCAGGCTGGCTGGGACTGTGAGCAACTGATGGAGTGGGAGGAGTCCCTGCCCATGGCAGGGGGGTTGGGACTGGATGATCTTTGAGGTCCCTTCCAACCCTGACAATTGTATGATTCTATGATGCCAGTAGTGCTTTCTTAAAGGTTGGACTTGGACTTGATGATCCTTGAGGTCCTTTCCAACTTAATGATTCTGTGCTTTTTCAGAGCAGCAGCAGGTGAGATGGGAAGGCTGTGGTCCAAAAATCTTCTTGGTGGAGCAAAAGGACACAGAGCACATGCTGTACATAACATTATCCCCCACCAGACAGGATCAGGGCTTTGTGTGCATGTCCACATCGAGCTCTCTGCACCTAAACCACTCTCCAGCTTCTCCTATCAACTCATGGAGACCTGATAGCACCACATTTCAGAGACACCCTTCCCAGGGCACCACTCTTCATGCAAAATACACAGGCAAGGAGCATCTAAAACCTCAGCCTGCTTTTAGAGCTTTTCCACAGATTTCAGCTGTTGAATTCATTGCCTTGAGTCACTTTGGATCCAAAGACCTTGGGCTGTTACAAAGGGAAATGCCCTGGGGTATAATAATATGGATTCAGACTGAAACCCGAGCCCCAGGCTGGGCACAAGGTGGAATGTTTCAGGATTTAACTCCTAACCCTTCACAGCCAGGAAGAAACTTTGAGCTGCGGTTCAGAGAGCAGCAGAAGGAATCGTTTCCATCCCCTGCTGCATCTCTAGATGATGCTATTAGAGAAACTATTGGATTAGACACAGCAGAAAAATCACTGCCCGTGCCTCAGTTTCCCCAGTATGTGCCTCAGAGGAAGCTAAAGAGCCAAAAAGCCTAAAAATCAAAAACCCTCCTGGTTCAGGCTGACAATGATTTTAGGATCTTGCCATAAAACTCCCTGTCTTCCCCCATTCTGTCCTATCCCCCACACCAAGGTGCTTGTTACAGCCTCTCCTGGGAGCCAGGAGTGCAGCCCTGCCCCAGCCTTGTCATTACCCAGTTACCTTGAGATCGCTTTTAACTCAGGCCAAGCTAAGCTAAAATGCAAATAAAGGTGTTAATTCCCAGCATCCAAAAATAGACATCAGAGCTGGAGATGTTTGCAGAAGACATAGGTGAGGGAATAAAGAAAAAAACACATTTCACATAACCTCAGTGAGTTCAAATCAGAGCAGCCTGCCTCTGTTAGAGACTTTTCCGCCATGGTGGTGGGGAGGATTCCTCCTGCTGCTGCTGCTCCTGGGCCCCACATTGACTCTTCTGCTGGCAGGGACATGGTGGGGACATGTCTGTCCCCTGTGTGTTCCCAGGGGATGCCACCCAGAGGGTCTTCAAGCAGCCATCACCAGCCCAGCTTTGCAGGAAAGGGAATCAGAACAACAGGTTGGGAGATGTTCTCCTCCCCCTCTACTCTGCCCTGGTGAGGCCACATCTGGAGAACTGTGTCCAGTGCTGGGCTCCCCAGGTCAAGAGAGACAAGGGACACCTGGAGAGAGTCCAGCAGAGGCTCTGAGGATGATGAAGGGCCTGGAGCATCTGTGCCCAGGAAAGGCTGAGAGCCCTGGGGCTGCTGAGCTGCACAAGAGAAGCCTCAGAGGGGATCTGATCAATGCTGAGCAAGAGCTAAAGGGTGGGGGCAAGAGGCTGGGGCCAGACTCTTGTCAGTGGTGCCCAGGGACAGGACAAGGGGCACCGGGCACCAACTGGAACCCAGGAGGCTCCATGTGAGCAGGAGGAGAAAGTTGTTTGTTGTGAGGGTGTTGGAGCCTGGCCCAGGCTGCCCAGAGAGGTTGTGGAGTCTCCTTGTGTGGAGAGATCCCAAAGGGGTCTGGACACGCTGCTGGGCCCCCTGCTCTGGGGGAGCTGCTGGAGCAGGGGGGTGGGACCAGAGCATCTCCAGAGCTCCCTTCCAACCACTTCTGTTCTGTGACTTTGTGAAGAAACATCTTCCCCTCTGTGGCAAATCTCCTGCAATCTGGTTAATGCAATGAATGATTTGCAGCCGTAGGGATCATTTGCATACAGAGACCACCTCTCACAGCCCTTAAATGAGCTCCTGGCCTGAGAGCTGAAGGGAGAAGGTTGCATTAGGAGATGTGAGCTGGTTGGGTGGTGCGTGGTGGTGATGGGATCCAAGTAACAGTCTTCTCAAGTATTTCTAAACTTCTGCAGCTTTGTTTTTTAAGTAAGTGCTAATGGCTCCTGTGGTAGAGTGCAAGCAGAACTTCCCAGCAGTTCCTCTTACCAGGTAAGTTTACTTAGACCAGACCTGCAGGAGAGCTCCCCAAGCTATGTTAGAAGAGGATGATGATGATTTCTGTCTCTGGCATAATCCTTTTGCCAAAATTCAAGGTGTGGAAGGGGCTTTCTGCAGCTCAATGGGCCAAGCCCAGAAAGAAACTGGCACAGGTTGCCCAGGGGGGTTGTGGATGCTCCATCCTTGGAGGTGTTCAAGACCAGGTTGGATGGGGCTTGGAGTAACCTGGTCTAGTGGGAGGTGTCCCTGCCATGGCAGGGGGGTGGGACTAGATGATCTTTGAGGTCCCTTCCAACCCAAACCGTTCTATGATTCTATGAAACCCTGTGGCCATGTCCTCCCCATGATGGGAGGAGTGGGGCTTCTCTTCCCTCTGGAAGTCATTGACAGAGATGAAATTTGCTCTGAGTTTTATCAGAACCAGCTGCTTTAATTCTCCCTTTCCACTGACTCAGTGTTGACGAAAGAGGATTAAAAAAAATAATGAGAAAGGCAGCATCAGACTGGAATGTTGGGATTTTATCTTAATGGGATGCTGAAATTGATTTAGCCTTTATTATTATTATTATTGTTGCAGGCAGTAGCACAGGGTCCCTATTATTTTTAATTGGCTTTGTCCTCATTAGATGGAACACAGATTGTCAGCCAGGAGAATTTCTCATTGAATGAAAATCCAGGCACCAAATGTCCAGGCTCCAGCAGTCCTGGAGAAATACTCATCTTTTTCTGAACCTTTCTATAGGGGGAAATAACCCACCAGAGAATTCTCTGTCCTCTCAGATAGAGGACACAGGGTGAACTGTCCTGTCCCCTCATCACTGGGATGGATCCAGCCTCAGGAAAACCAGGTCCTGGTTTGGGGAGGGAGGAAACACGTCAGAGCAGGGCTGGGAGTAGGTGAGGGACACGTGTAAATCCCAGAGGTGCCTTTATCAGGAGATGCCAATTGTCTTGGAGCAGGTAAATAATGGGAAATGTTTGACTGCTGCATTAGCTGCTATTAATATCTGCTGGTGCTCAGGAAATGTTGTCATGCAGAGCAGGAATAAGCTGCTCTTTGCCTCGAATCCTGGACAATAGACCAAAAATACTCCCAGGCAGCCTTCTGGAGCCGCTGCGCCCAGATCTCCATCACTCCCACCAGCCAGTCCTGTCCTGACGACCAGGACAAGGAGTTTTATCCAGCCATTCTCTGCTGGGGTTTCATTTTTTATAGTTTTATTTATTTTTTTTAAGGACTTCCTGCCCTTGGAAAGCAGGGAAGAGTCCAGGAGTTACACGAGGTGAGGGACAATGGGGAGGACACTTGGGTGATGTGGGTTTGTTGAGTCCCAGTGATGAGTTGGGTGGGAGGGACCTCGGAAGAAATGGGAAAAAGATAGTAATGAGGATGTGGGGGTTATTTATTAACAGCCATGCAGAGGACTCTGAAAAAGGGCTTTGTGCATACAGGAGCTGGGGAAAGGGAGACAGCAGATGACCCTCCATGTCCATGTACCAAGGTGGGAGCAGAGCATCAGCTGCTTGCTCTCTGGGATGGGGCAGGACAGCCCATGGCTCCCTTGGGAGCACTAAGTCAGCATTAGTCAGAGCACTTGGTAAATATTGTCTATTTGGAGTATGCAGAGAGGCTCAGAAAGGATTCGTGACCCTCTGAGGATCTAGCAGGAGGTGGTTTTGTCACCACTGAAATGCAGCTGGGGCTGGGGTGGGGTGATGTCAAGTCTGGGAGGGGGGATAGAGCCATGAAGGCATTTCAGGCTGATCTCATCATTCAACACCTGAATATTTCAGTGGGTTTATGGTCTTGGCAAATCCCAGGCAGTGGTACCTGTCCCTCCCTGCCCTCCTTCCCTTCCAGCAAGCCCCAGTAGCTTGTGTAGGAGGTCCATATCCAGCACACAAAGCCCTGGCAACACTTTCCATTGCCCCCAAATACCCTAAAGCCTTTGGGCACCCTGGGCCAGCTCAGATCAGGTCTGTTCAAAAGGGTTTGTAATGACAGGACCAGGAGTGATGGTTTTAAGCTAGGAAAGGAGGGATTTAGACTGGATATTAGAAAAAAGTTCTTTAATGTGAGGGTGATAGATCAGTGGAATGGGCTGTCCAGAGAGAGGGTGGAGGCCCCATCCCTGGGGGGTTGGCCAGTGGGGTGTCTCTGGGTGATGGTTTCCAAGTGGGCTCTCCCAAAGCTGGATATCAGCCATGTCCTTGCAGCAGACACATGCTGGGGTCATGGGCAAGGGCAGCTGGGACACCTCTGGGCTGGTGACTCCCAGAACAGGGAGAAATGGGACTCATCTACCTATCTGCAGGTGCTGCCTTGGCCTGGGATGAAGCCCAGACATGGACATAGAATCATAGAATTGTCAGGGTTGGAAGGGACCTTAAAGATCATCCAGTCCCAACCCCCCTGCCATGG
>VYZX01017274.1:61067-93948 GCA_013401335.1 Brachypteracias leptosomus | reverse complement strand
TCCAGATCTTTCTTGTCCTAGGGGCTCCAGAACTGGCTGCAGAGCTCCAGGTGGGAGACATGGCACATGGAGCCACACTATGGTAGTCTGCTGTAGTTTTGCTGGTTCTATGTCACAGAGATGCACAGTACTTTGATTTCCACCTCAAAAAAATGCTATCTCCCAAATTGTAGAATGCATTCAATTGCTTTGAAGAAAATATCTTGACCCCTGCTAAGTTTAGCAAAGAAAGGCAGGACAAATTGCCTTCTGGAGGTTTCTGTGTTGGATACTTGGCTAGACCGTGGTGAATTATCCTCTGGTGGTACTGACCTCCTCACTGATCATGGAGATGATTTTTATATATATATTTATATGATACCTTTCCAATTTATTAAGATCACTTGGCATTCCAGCCCTGTCCCCTGATGTACTCTCTGTCCCTTCCAATGGTGTATTGTCTGCAAATTTAATAATCATCCCTGTTGTGCCATCATTCAACTCTTAATGAAAATATTGAATAAACCTGTCCCCAGGAGAGCCCCTGTCTTGATGCCCTCTCTATCCACTTGTCCATTTTGACAGTGAGCTGTTGACAACCCCTCCCCAGGTACTTTACAAGCAGGTTTTTCACCCATCCTACAGTAAGTGCATGTAGATGAGGGTCCCCTGTGAGCTGGTGACAAAGCCTCCTGCCCGTGTTGGGCACAGACAGGTCCTTGTCTATGCTCAGAGCAAGGATCCTGCTTGCAAAAGGACATTAGATTGATTGGACACGTCGGTTCTTGACAAGCCCATCAGGACTGATGTTCTTGTCATCTCCAGGGTGCTTCCAAGCAGTGGGATATTGCATCCAATGCTTTCTGGTTTATAAAGTAAAGTCTAAAGCACTTTGGTTCTTCTTTTCCTTGTGTTTTTGGAGGTCCTTTCACTGATTTCCAGTGGGAACAAATCCTTCCAGATGGCTCAGCCAGGTTCTTGAGATGGTTATTTGGTCCAGGTTGTTTGCAAACATCTATCTCTGAATATTCCTTAATTCCTGACCTGGCTTCTCAGCTGTATCTCTGCTTCTCTGTGAGACCTCAAGGCTGAGACTTGCAACCTGTGGACCTTGGCACCAGGTTTGGCCTTGTTGCCTTTCTGCTCCATGTGCATCCTCTGAGCACAGGGACAGACATGGGGAGCTGCTCCACCACCATCTTCTCAAAACCACTCCTTGCATTCATCTGGGGTAAATGAGCCTTGATTTGTCAATTCCTCAGGACTGACAAGCCAGACACCAGAGCCCATGTCAGCAAAGTGCTTAAAAAGCCCAGCCCAGTGTTAACCCTTTGTTTGCTGCTGTTTAATCCTTTCCTTTGGAGACTTTCTCCATCTGAAGCCCCTTAGTACTAATACAAATCATTCCAGTGCTTTTAGAGATCTCCTCAAGCTGACTGGAAGGAAATGTTGTATTTCAGCCCAGCTGGTGGTGGTTGTTGCTTTAGGTTTATTCCTCCATAGCCCAATTTCAAGGATCAGTGGCTGGAGCTCCCCTTCCCAAGCTTAGGTCAAGCTGGAGCCCTAGTTTTACCCCTAAAGTAGACACAGAATCATAGAATTGTCAGGGTTGTAAGGGACCTCAAAGATCATCCAGTTCCAACCCCCCTGCCATGGGCAGGGACACCTCCCACTCCATCAGTTGCTCACAGCCCCAGCCAGCCTGGCCTTCCAAATGTCCAGGGATGGGGCTTCCAGCACCTCTCTGGCCAACCTGGGCCAGTGTCTCCCCACCCTCCTGGGCAACTTCTTCCTAAGGTCTCATCTCAATCTCCTCACCTCTAGTTTTGATCCATTCCCCCCACTCCTGCCACTACCCAACAGCCTCAAAAGTCCCTCCCCAGCTTTCTTGCAGCCCCCTTCAGATCCTGGAAGGCCACCAGAAGGTCCCCTTGGAGCCTTCTCTTCTCCAGCCTGAACAACCCCAGTCTTTTTCAATGCAGCTTGTTGGAGCATAAGCACAATGGTTGCTCCAGCTGTTGGCTCTTGAAGGCCTTGGGGACAGTTTGCCCAGGACAGTGGAGACAGTCTGGTTTCCCTTTGTGCTTTTTCAGCTCAGGGTTGGTACCTGAAGCTCTTTTCCAGCTGTGTCTCCATGAGGTGGGCAGGACAGGACACTCATGGGTGTGTGATGGCTTCTTCTGCAACTGCCCCTTTGCATGGGGAGCAGGGGGACTTGGTGCCTTTGGGCAGTTAATTTGCAAGGTGGAATCTCAATTACAGTGTTATTTTTGGACACTCTGCTCGTGTCACAGAGATTTATAACGGGTGAGTCACAGGGAGCCCCTTTTGCTGCAAAAAAAACCCCAACCAACCCACGTGGACCATCTGAGGTTATCCTCCCAAACCCTGGGGGTCTGCAGTGGGGCTGTGGGAAGGGAACGTTCCCTTAACAGCCGTTGGGGGGAAAAAACTACCCAAGAAATGGAGATGGGGATATAATTAGAGGCTGTTTCAAGCCTTCAGCTGAATACCAACACCTCCCTGTGAGCAGTTATTCACTCACTTGTCACGGCAGCTGCCAAGTGCTGGGGCAGCCTGACCACCAGCACAGTGGAGTCATTCTTGTGGGGCTGGGGACAGGCTGGAAAACCCAGATGGGTGGCCCTAATAACTCTAAGATGCTTCTGTAGGCAGTGAGAGCTGCTGTGGGGAGCAGTTCTTGGGGTGCATAGGGGCTGGGGGTGATTGGGACCTGCCTGGCTCTGAGAGACAAGGGTTGGGGTAAAAAGGGAGGTGATTTGGGGTTCTATCTGTTACCAACACCCAGCAAGGTACTTCTGAGCTGCCTGGCCTCAAAGGAAGGATGGGGTTTGTCCACTGTGACCCTTGCTAAAGGCTGAATGTTTGGTTTGTCCAGCCTGGAGAAGACAGGGCTCTGAGGAGACCTTCTTGTGGCCTGTCAGAAAGATGGGGACAGACTTTTTATGGGGGCTTGCAGTAACAGGACAAGGGGTGATGGGTTCAAACTGGAAGAGGGAAGATTTAGATTGAAAATTAGGAGGAAATTCTTCACTCTGCGGGTGGTGAGATTCTGGCACAGGTTTCCCAGGGGGGTTGTGGATGCTCCATCCCTGGAGGTGTTCAAGGCCAGGTTGGATGGGACTTGGAGCAACCTGGTCTAGTGGGAGGTGTCCCTGCCATGGCAAGGGGGTTGGAACCAGATGATCTTTGAGGTTCCTTCCAACCCAACCCATTCTGTGATTCCATGAGTGTTAGGTTTAACTATTTTTAGTGCATGATGCACTCGGTAATGCAGCAGGAGAACCTTCAGCCAGAGGTTTATACGAAGCAGGGTCCAGACTGGTAATAAAACCCAGCAACACTTCAGAAAAAGTCCCCCAACCCCAAATAAAGGGATGTTCCCTGGAATTCCTGCCAGCAGCACAGCATTGCTGGGGCTGGGGCAGATTTGCTGGCACATAACATGGAGCACATGCAGCTTGGGTTGCTGGGGAGATACTGATGGTGACCTCCTGGGGTCATTTGCCCTTGGCTATAGATGATGCTCAAGCACGAGGCCATACAAACCATGTCTTCTGCTGCAAATCAGGATGCAACCTCAGAGGTTTGGCATCTACAGCACAGGAGCTGGTCAAATACATCCAAGCACCTCCTTACGGAGGCCAACGGTGTCACTGCCAAACCTCTCACCACGTTGGCTTCCAGGAATGGCTTTGGAAAGGAGAGAGAGCTGTGAGCAGGACCCCAGGCCAGCAGCCCAGGCTGCCTCCACCCCCTGCCTGGTGAAGAGATGGCTCTTATAGCTTGGACATCTTCTACAGCTTGCTGGTGACGTGGCATGTGGGGACATGGTGGCTCAGCTGAAATGATCCATGGCTTTCCATGCTGTTGACCCACCTCTATCATAAAATTATAGAATCATTGCAGTTGGAAAGGATCTCTAGGATCATCAAGTCCAACCTTCATCCCAACATCTCCCTCACCCCTAGACCATAGCCTCAAGTGCTGCATCTACTTGTTTTTTAAACCCCTTCGGGGATGGTGACTCCAGCACCTCCCTGGGCAGCCTGGGCCAGTCGCTGACCACTCTTGCAGTAAAGAATTTATTTCTAATAACCCATCTAAACATACTCTGGTGCAACTTGAGGCCATCACCTCTTCTTCTGTCATTAGTAATTTATGAGAAGAGACCAACCCCAGCCTCACCACAACCTCCTTTCAGGTAGCTGTAGAGAGCAGTGAGGTCTCCTCTCAGTCTTCTCTTCTCTAAACAACTCCAGTTCCCTCAGTCACTCTTCATAACCATGTTCTCCAGACCTCTCACCAGCTTGGTTGCCCTTCTCTGTACCCGCTCCACCCCCTCAAAGTCCTTCTTATGCTGTGGTGCCCAAAGCTGGACCCAGTGCTCAAGGTGCAGCCTCACCAGTGCCGAGTCCAGGGGCACCATCACCTCCCTGCTCCTGCTGGTCACACCAGTGCTGACACAGCCCAGGATGCTGGTGGCTTCTTGGCCACCTGGGCACACGCTGGCTCACGTTCAGTTGGCTGTCAACCAGCACCCCCAGGGTATCACTTGCAGCCCCCCTTGTATCCAAACCTCCCCCATGGTCCAGCACAGGCACAACTGGGGTGGTCCCGGCTGCTGCCAGCTCCTCAGCATCTCTGCAGCGTTGCCATGGAGACCATTAATTAACCACCATCCCTCACTGGATGGATCTGAGCCCCGAGAACAAGTGAGATCTTCTCCCTTCACAACAAAAACCCAGGGATGGACAGTTTGATGCAAGAAACCAAGCAAAGCCCTGGGCAGATAATGTTTAAATGACTTTATTTTTTTTTTCTCCTTTTATAAATGGGCACAGCACAGAAATCATTAAAAAAAATAGACAGTACCATTACAGTGCTAGATCCATTGGCAAAGATTATTTTTTATAGTCTTTTTTATTATTTTTAAAGTTTTGGCCATTGAGTAAGAACAAAAACAATTAACAAACATTTTCTTTTCTTTTCTTTTTCTTTTTTTTTTTTTTTGTTTTTTAACAGACACTATGAAGCAATTTCAGTACTAAACTCTAGAAGAGTTATGTACATACAAAAAAAAGTTCTGTTTAAGATATGTTTCCTATTAAAAATATTTACATGCATTTTTTTTCCCCTCCCATGTCCATTGAAAGGTAAAACACTCGCAGTGTCTTCTATTGATAAAGATTTTTTCATTCTCCTATTGGGAATTTAAATCATCTCCAAAGCAAAAGCGAAGTGGGGACTCACTTGTTGGGCTTTTCTTTTTCTTTGAATTATTTCAGTTTTCTGGAAAGGGATTATTTTTTTGGACATAGATCAATGGAATTTTTTTTTGTTTGTGTGTTTTTTGCTTTTTTTTGCTTTTTCTTTCATTTATACAAGAATGCTTCATGTTTATTTACAGAAGAACCAATGGGTGGCGATTGATCCTGGAGCCATGGTGGTGAGGGTGAGAGAGAAGCGTGTGATTTAAAAAGTCATTTTATCAAACTGCAATGGATCTACATTTTTTTCTCAAGTCAGCAGTTGTGTCGGGTTTGATTGTCAGCTGTACTCAGACCAGGGGGACCCAGGCCAGGGGGAGCTTTATGCATGTGAGTCACTGGTACCCTTGAGGTCTTTGGAGATGGGGGTGGATGAGTTGTCTGGAATGTGGAGTGAAAAAAAAATACAACCCAACATCTGGGCATCACACGGGTGACTTTTTTTAGCCAAAAATCAAAATAATAGTTAAAAAAAACCCAACAAAAGATCTTTGTACACTCCAGACTGAGACTCCTCTAGAGAGCTGGGTGGGGGGGTGTCCACGGAGCTGCAGGCACAAGGTGCATGGGACAAACCCGAGGATCAGGGAGCCTTGGCAGGGCTTTGGCTGCCCCGCCAGCACCACGGGCTCTGCTCCAGCCCCGGGTGCACCAAAAGGCTCCTTTATCCCAACCAGGCAGCCGGGATCAGGCCAAGGGGGGGAGGGAAGGAAGGCGCCAGATCCGTGGGGTCCCACCCTGCCGCCCACGGGTGGGGTCCGAGGGCTGCAGAGCCCCAGCACATGATGCTGGCTGGTAAACCCTCCTCCTCCTCATAGGTGTAGAGTTTAATTGAAGCTGTGCACGCGTGTGTGCTTTGCACCCACACGTCTATACATATATACATATATATTACTTACATACACGTATATATACATACATACACGCACGCCACGCGCGTCCCTGTCGCCGCAGGCTCCAGCCCAGCGGCTGCCGAGGTGCCACCTACTCTACTAAACCTCCCCAACCTTTCCATCCCACCCTTGAAAACTCAACGTCACTTTAGGAGGTGCCAGAGCCTCGCAGAAAAACCTCCCCAGCCCAGAAATGCTCGTGGTCATACAAAGGGGGGTTGGGAGGGGGGGAATAATAAGGAAAAAAATTCCATCCTTGGTTTTAGGTAATGGTTTTGTTCCCATTAAAGCTTCTGGGCTGGGGACTCGTGGTAGGGGTCAGAGAGTTCTGAGTTGTGAGTCTGGGGAGCAGGAGCCACGTGGAGCAAAGCAGCTCCTACCCAGGGATCTTCACCACCCACCAGGCAAAATGGGGAGGAAAATGGGTATTTAGAGGCAAACCTGCACACATCCAGCCCAGCACCATCACCTTCCCTGCAGCGGGATCCCCCCCAAGCACAGGGTTCTGCTGCTTGCTTTCGAAAGGTCCAAAATCTGAGAGATTTTTTGGAGGAAAGGGGCAATTCATTCCCAGCCCTGCAAGACCTCTTCGGGGATGGGTCCTGCCACTGGCCAGGGCCACCTCCATCCCCTGCCCTTCCCATCCTTCCTCTTCCAGCCCCTCATTTGGGCTCTCACCACGTTTTCTGGTCCTCCCTTCCCTTTGACTCCCCCCCCCCCTTATTTATGTGGCCGAGCAGTCACTGGTTGCTTCACAGTTCTCCTCCAAGGCACCTTCTGCTGCAAACCACAGCAGAGAAAGCCTGAAGAGCTGCACAGCTGGGCGAGGAGCTGACACCACCTTTCACACTCTGCATTTGCAGCTCTAAAATTACACACCCAGCATGGCAAAGAGTCTTCCTTCCGCTCTGGTGTATCACACACACATGGAAAAGCCACTGGAAAAGCCTCTTCTGTGCTCACCCCCATCCTCAGGGCACACAGCTGGAAGGATGAGCACAGCTGGGCGCTGCCACAGCTGGGAGGCTGCAGCTATTCGTGGCTGATATCACTACAAGGGCTACACACAGGCTGGGGAAGGGGATGAATCAGTGCCGAGGGGATGGTGCCAAACCTGGCAGGCTCTGGGAAGGGATGATGCGGGAGATGCTCAAGCTACCACTGGAGTTCATTTTCCTAAAAACTTGCTCTGCAGCCAAATCAACAGCTGAGAAAAGCTGCTTCCGTTCCTCCCCGCCGTGCTCTCTCACCTCCTCCTCATCCATCTTCACACCAGGAGTCCCTCAAAAGCCCCAGAGCGTGGCAGGACACGCTCTGCCCGTGCAGAAGGGGCTGCTGGAGGGACCAGCTGTGTCCCACCATCTGACTCTGCCCACCCACAGCACCGCACTGCTGCCCAGGGTGGGACCAGGAGCAGCCACACACCCCACGGTGCCACTCACAGCCTCAAATGGCCACGATGCAGTCACCACAACCCCTCTATGGACCCTGGCAGCATCAGTCGTCTGGGGTTTTACCCATCCCCATTGCTCTGGTGATGGAGAGATGATGGCACCAGCAATTTTATTGGAGTTGGGCTTTCCCAGAAATACACAGCCCACATTCAGCCCGCCATGGGTGGAGTCTCCTTCTCTGGAGAGATTCCAAACCCACCTGGACATTATCCTGGACACCCTGCTCTGGGTGAGCTGCTGGAGCAAGGGAGTTGGATGAGATGACCTCCAGAGATCCCTTCCAGCTCCTACCATTCTGTGGTTCTGCTCCATCCCACAACTCTCTACCCTACGAGAGAGGCACAAGATCAGGCACCCTCCAGCAAGATAAGGCTTTTTTTTCCTTCCAAGCATCAACTCCCACAACTAACCCAGAGCTGGGGTTACAGGAAAGGCTCCATCATGATTTATCACCAGAAAAACAGTGGGCTCCACGCCCAAGAGACAATCTCCTTGAGCTCCCATCCCCTCTCCAGGCAGAGAGCAATGCAGCAAACGTGTGGAAGGAGCAGACGTACAATGAATTAAGGTTTTGGTCGATTCTGATTATCAGTTTAATTGCCCTCACCTTTTATTTTTTGCATGTCGTTGTCTCGTACTTTTAATTACTGCAAGAGCAAGTCCTGCCCAGCCTCCTCCTGCCCTCCCACTTCCAGCCTTCCTCCTTTCCCAAAGTGTAACGGATTTAAGTGCCAGGATTACAACTTAACACCAGCTGAGCAAACCGAGGTTAAGCCTGAGTGAATAAAAAAATTGTATTATAGAACTTCAGACTATTAAATGGGGAAAAAAAATGGAACGAAGAAGATTAGGGAAGCAGCTAAGAAAATCAGCATTTAAAAGATTAAGCTGGGAGGGGTTTTTTTAATGCAAGATGAAAGGATTAAGTCCATGTCTTTCAAAAAGATGGTGATTTTTTGGGTGGCCTTGATACTTGCCATGCCCAATTCATTAAATCATGAAGGTGCTTGATTTCTGCCACTCCCCAACAGCTTGGGCCCTTTGTGTAGACCCAACAGGACCAAAAAACTCCAAATCCATCAAACCCATGAGTTGAAACTCTCCCCTCCAAGCAGGTCAGAGAAAGTGGCTCCTGGAGCCAGGTTGGCACCAAGACATCTTCAGATATGTGGTGACCTCTTTGTAGCATCCTCATCCTCCCCAGCTGGGATGGACCCAAGACATGGACACACACTCTACACCAGCTGCCTTTCAGCATCGCCATCCAAGACATCCAACAGGACCATCTTCTCCAAAGGAAAAGAACCAAAATGATGAGGACTGTGAGGCTGACATCTCTAAAATGAGGATTTGGGAGCTGGCCTGTGCACAGGGGCTCTGCTCCTACCCTGGAGTAAAACCAGGTCGGTGTCTTGGGTCACAGCCCCTGCACTGAGCACCCCAAGGGAGCCCAAACCTCCCACCTTCACAACCACAAAGTCCCATCCAGCCACCATATGCAGTGCAATGAGAATTTACAGGGATTTAATTTCATATATATATATAACTGTGTATGTATGCGAGTGTGTGTATATATATATATATATATATATAAAAAATATGTTTGGCCTCTCAGATTCCTCACACAACGAAGCACTGCTGTCTCGTAGCCTCCATCAGGGCCAGAAATCCCTACATCCACTAACACCCTGAGGGGACAAAGTGTCACCGTGTCTGTGCAGGTTAATTCACAATGCAACGGAGTCAAAGCTACTGATTTTATCCCATTTATCCTGTTTAAATTGCAAAGCCAAGGTCTCCATGGGACACCATCGAGATCGCAACCACCATGAAAACAAAACTCCTTGACTGCGTCGCAAGCAGCGCTTCAGCTAATTAAAAGCCAACTCACTGAAGTATCTAATTGACTTCTCTGTGCAGAGAGCTTGCTCCGAACCATCCAGCCTTTCTAGAAGGCACAGTCAGGCTCTGGATCCAGCTCTGCACCTTAGGTAGCCTCAGAGGGGAACCCCCTGCACTGGGGGCTTCCAGGATCTGTTGCCCTCAGGCTCCTGGGTGCCCTGTGGGTTATACTGGGATTTAAGCAACAACAAAAGAAACATAAACCATCAATTCTGGGGCTTTAAAGAGATATCAGCAGCCAACTTGCCCCGGGGCTGCCTGGTGGAAAGCCACCGCTCTGCCTCATCTTCCTCATGGAGTGGGTGGCCCAACGGGGACCCTGCCCAGCCCTGAGAGGACAGAGCATGGACTCCACTTTGCATTTCTTTCCTTAGGCTGCATCTCACACCTTGCAGAGCTTTGTCATCCCCTCTGGAGGAAGCAGGGCAGAGGATTTCTCTTCTCTACTCCCAGCTCCTCTCCCTGCCAGCTCCCCACCAAGCAAGGTCCCGCTCCGTTTGAAAACCAGGGCTGGTGGTCGTTCTGCACAAGCTGAGTTTTATTGGTCACAGTGGAAACCCAGCAAAAGCAAAGTCCCTTCTCAACCAAAGCCTCAGCAACACGCGCTCTCTAGAGGTTCAAGGTCTCTGGCTGTGCACAGCGATGCCATGAAGCGAGGTGGTGGCAGGAGGGGAGCAGCAGGAGACCCCCCCCAGCTTCTTGCTGCTCCACAGACTCTCCGACGAGTTGATCTGAAGGGATCATTTCCAGCGTTACTGGCCATGTCTGTGTGGATTTTTTGTTTCCCCCACTCCAAGAGCAAACCCCGGGGCCTCAGGTATTCCAGCCCCTTGTGCTTTTCTTGAGGTTCGAAGGGTATTTGAGTCATGTCCTCTCTTCAAACAGGAGCAGGGAGCAAGGGAATTCCCGCAGAGCAGCCAACCCAGTCCAAAAAGAAAATACAAAATAAAAAGAAGAGCGAGGGCAAGAAACCTCCCTCCTTTCCCAAGGGAAGGAAAAAAAATCAATCCAAACCAACCCCCCTGCATCCCAGGGCTGGTAGAAGGTGTCCGGATCCCAGAGTCCATTGTGTTGGTGGGAGAAGCCC
The DNA here is from genome assembly GCA_013401335.1 of Brachypteracias leptosomus. NCBI lineage: Eukaryota > Metazoa > Chordata > Aves > Coraciiformes > Brachypteraciidae > Brachypteracias > Brachypteracias leptosomus. The sequence goes on along the minus strand of VYZX01017274.1, from coordinate 83,342 downwards.
AGGGACCTCCAGGGGGTGTTGGCAGCTTGGCCACCCCCCGCTCGCCAGGACGCTCCCGGGCACGGGCTCCTCGGCGCCGGCTCCTCGCCCGTCCCTCCCGCTGCAGAAAGGTCCTGGGGCTGAGCCCCACAATGCTCTGGCCGCTTGATTTTCCACCACGCCCCAGATGTGGCTTCTCCTTTAGCTGTTGTGGGTTTTTGCTTTTTAAATTCACAGTCTGATCCAAAGGAAAAAAAGAGAGAGAGAGAGAAAGAGAGAGACTGGATGAAGTAGAGGAGGAGGGAGAGTTCGGAGCGGGGAGGGAGGGAGGGCGAGGCTCACGCCGGGCTCTCCTTCTACGCGTAGAACTCCTCCTGCTTGTCGGGCTTCTGGTAGGTGACGTTGGCTTGTTTGGGCTCCTCCAGGGTGTAACTGCCCTCGTCCTTCTTCTTCATCCGGTAAATGAGCAGCATGACCAGGAAGGCAGCGAAGAGAGCTCCCACCACACCGCCCACGATCACCGCTGCAAGAGAGAGAGGGGCAGGGCTGTCAGTGGGGTCCTGCTGCCCCACCACAAACAATCTTGGGGGGGATCATTTGGGGTTCCAGCATGGGCTTGTGCTTTGCAAGTTTGCAAGCAACTTTTCTCCTGAAATCTATGGGGGGCTAATCATAGAATCATTAAGGCTGGAAAAGATCTCTAAGATCATCAAGTCCAACCGTCAACCCAACACTACCATGACCACTAAACCACGTCCTGAAGTGCCATGACTACACTGTTTTTGAACTCCTCCAGGGATGGTGACTCCACCACTGCCCTGGGCAGCCTGGTCCAGCTCTTGACCACTCTTTCAGTAAATAAATGTTTCCTAATATCCAACTAAACCTCCCCTGGTGCAACTTGAGCCCATTTCCCCTCATCCTGTCTCTAGTAATGCAATCTCATGATTCAAGGAGCTCCAACAAGCTCCCAATGCTGTGATGCTGAAGGGTGGGTAGGACCTGAAGGCATCTGCTCTACAGCTGCACAGTGAGTGATGGATGGGCACGAGGCAGCCCAGGCACAGAGGGAGGTCCCTGCACAGGCTGTAACCTCATGGAAAGAGGGTGTAGAACGTCCCCCAAAGAATTGCTCTTTTGGGTGCCTACCAGCATCCACCACGCTCAGTCAAAGATCACCAGAACAATAATTGCTTTGCTGTGCCATCACCTCCAGCTCCCTTTAGCTGGTGGTGGGACACTGACACTTCTGCCCCATCTCTGATGTCCCTCTGGCTGGGACAAGTGGCCCTCCCAGGGCCCTTCTCTCCTCCCCTGCAGTCAAAGGTGGCCGGGTGGCATTCAGTCAGCACCGTAGCACATCCTTCCACTAACACAGAATCCTAGAACTGTCAGGGTTGGAAGAGACCTTAAAGATCATCTAGTCCCAGCCCCTCTGCCATGGGCAGGGACACCTCCCACTAGACCAGGTTACTCACCGCCCCAGCCAGCCTGGCCTTCAAAATGTCCAGGGATGGGGCTTCCAGCACCGCTCTGGGCAACCTGGGCCAGTGTCTAACCAACATCCTATTTTTCTCCTGTAAACTCCTCTTAGCAAAAGCAAATTGTGCACAGCTCTGCACTCCCCTGGCAAAGACATGAAGACCCCTGGGAACCCCCCAGCACATGGAGCTCTTCTGGCAGATGAGTTTGGGTTATCCCAGGCTTGACACTCCCCCAACACCCTGCCAAAGACCGACCCCTCTCTTGGGGCATGGACAACCCAGGGGCCTGTCACCCCCACAAACACACCAGCTCTTCCCCAACCAGCCCACAGCCTCCAGCCTCACCTATCAACACTTCTTTCCTCTCCAGGATGTTTTTCTGGGGGAGCTGAGCGGCCGAGTTGCCGGAGTCTATCGTGTTGTCAATCAGCCCTGGCTCCAGGTTCTTGCCCAGCCCAGGTGCCGATGGTGGTGTCACCACAGCCATCACCTCGTTACCCAGCTCGGGACGAGTCGTCTCTTCCTCCTCCCGGATCTCAAAGTCCCCGCTGGGGCCGCTGCTGGCCGGGACCTCCAGCTCGTTGTCGAGGACCGTCGTCACCTCCCCTGGCTCCATCTGAGAGAAAGGACAAGATGGAGCAGGGGACAAGGACCAAAGGGTGGTTCCTGCCCCCAGCAGCTCTGATGTGTTCAGAGGAAGGACACCAAAGTACCCATAGAATCATAGAATTGTCAGGGTTGGAAGGGACCTCAAAGATCATCTCGTTCAACCCCCCTGCCATGGGCAGGGACACCTCCCACTACAGCAGGTTGCTCACAGCCTGGCCTTCCAAATGTCCAGGGATGGGGCTTCCACCACCTCTCTGGGCAACCTGTGCCAGTGCCTCCCCACCCTCACCATGACAGGGTCACCCTCTCAGCAGGGAATATAGAGGACAATGTTGGGGTGTCCTGTCCCTGTGTCACTGAAGCAGGTGATTATATTGCAGCAAGCAACACTACCCCGTATCTTGATGGCCACCAAAAGGCTGAGGCCATCGTGGCTGAGCTGGACCATTCTTGTCTGTTATCATCCCAGGAGCCCCTGAGAGGCACAAACTCTCACCTGCTCCCACTAAACACAGCCCCACATCCCAGTCTCTCATTTGAGCTCTGTCCCCAGTGTAGACCGATGGCTGGATGAAATATCTCACAGATGATTCCTTGCTAGACACAAAGTGATGCAACCATCTGTGCTCCAGCAACATAGCAAGTGTAAGGATCACAAGCCACTGGATGAGCCCAGGAGGTCTTTTCCCTCCCCCTTTTCTCCCTTCAACCTGATCTTATGGTTGCAACACTGCAATACACGGTAGGAGCAGGAAGATGGATTCTTCTCAACCAGGACAAGGAGCCAGCCCAGCTTCCTGCTGCGGCCCCTGAGCAAGGCCCCTTGGCAAGGGGGTGAACCAGCCTGGGTAGCAAACATAGGCCGGGCAGATCATAAAATCATTTTGGTCATAAGACACCCTTAAGATCATCCAACCATTCCCCCATCCCTGCCAGGGCACCACTAAACCGTGTCCCTCAGCATCACATCTCCACACCTTGGAAACCCCTCCAGGGATGGGGACTCCACCCCTGCCCTGCCCAGCCTGGCACAGCCACAACAACCCCAAACACCAACAAATTGTTCCTCAGCTCCAACCTCAACCTCCCCTGGGGCAACTTGAGGCCTTTTCCTCTTGTCCTGTCCCTTGTTCCTAGGGAGAAGAGCCCGACCCCACCTGGCTCCAACCTCCTTGCAGGGAGTTGTGCAGAGCCAGAAGGTCTCCCCTGAGCCTCCTTTGCTCCAGGTTCACCCCCCCCAGCTCCCTCAGCTTCTCTTTATAAGACTTGTATTATGAGATGAGCTGCTCCATCCTCCTCCAGCCCAGCCCTTCCCTTTTCATTACCTCCTGCACATCCCCACCCCTGCAGCTCCCTCAGATCCCTCCTGACATTCCCCATTGTCCCATCAGCCTGACCTGCTACATGTCCACAAGCTGAGCTGGACCACACTGAGCATCCCTGAGCAAAACCTCCCCGGATCCCTCCTTTGCAGGGCAAACGGGTCCCTCCACGTCTGCCTGGGAGCTTTACACATGGGGATGAGCAGAGAGCTGGATGGGCTGGAGCCGGGGGGGTCAGGGAGGAGCCCTCTCCATGTCACGCTGCCTCGGGCACCAGCACATGGCTCAGTGCTTCCCACACACCCGAGTGTTTGTGACAGAGATTAATTGAAGGTCAGTGAGAGCCCAGAGCACTCTCCATGCATCTCCCTACCCGGGAAGGAAGGACTAGTTTAGACAAATCATCCACCTTTCAGTCAAAGTGCTTTTCAAAGGGCCCCTGAGGGGCTGGGAATGAGAGATGGATCCGTGGATTCAACCCCCTGCCCAGGACACCCACGGGCTGCAAATGCACCATCAAGCTCTAATTGTGGAGCGTTTGGGCTCCCCACTGACAGGCTGCACGTTGGGCAATGGCACCATGAGCCCGGCCACCAAACCCAGAGCAAAGCTGCTTGTTCTCCATGGGGTGGTGGTGCCCCCAGCCCTGCTCCCCTCCCACCTGGGGAAGCTGCTGTGGAGAAGCTGGGCAAGGCAGAGTCAGGGGCACTGGGGATGTGGCGTAACCCTGGCACCCCCATCAGCTCTCTCACCAGCTCCATCACCATGTTCTGCCCCCACTAAATCCCCCACACCCCAATCTCCGCTCTCCAGCTCCCCAAATGTTCTACTCTCCACAGAGCTGGGAAGAGCCCAACCTGCCTTGACTTCCCTCTGGTCAACCCCAGAGGCTTCCCATCACCATCACTTGTCTTCAAGCATGGTCCACCAGCCCTTTGGCAGGTGAGAAGGGCTCCTGCCCCCTACCTGGGGAGGTTCTGTGGGTGGCAGCGTGGCAGGAGTGGATGGCAAGGCAGTGCTTTTTTCTGTAGGGTCTGCAGTCCTGAAGGTGCTCGGTTTTGGCAGGGACCTGGGCTTGGCTGTGCTGGTGGGGACAAGCCGTGACGTGGCCACCTCCGTCGGCGTGCTGGTTTCGAGGATGGAGGTGGTGGGTGTCTCTAGGGTGGTGGCCCGGGTGGTGGCTGCCTTGGTGACCAAGGGGGGCAGGAATCTCCGGATGGTGGTGGGCTTGGCAGTGGCCACAGTGGTGCTGCTGGTGGTGGTGGTTGTGGCTGCAGTGGTGGTGGTCGTCGTGGTGGCCATGGTGGTCGTCGGGATCACTGGTGTCTCTGTCATCCTGGGGATATATAGGATGCTGGTTGTCTGCTCAGGGGTGGTCTCCTCAGCAGGGAATGGTTCAAAGGGGGTCACCACAGGCTGCACGAAGGTGATGGGCAGCACGGCCGCTGTGGTGGGCAGCGTGACGGACGTGTCCGTGGTGAGGGTCACTGCGGTCTCCAGCCCAGACTCCTGCTCAAAATCTGAAAGAGGGGGAGAAGAGCAAAGGGTGAAGCTGCTGCTGCCCCAGCACTTCCCAGGGCTGACATGGCTCTGGCCTCCCCCCCAAACCCACCAAGAGAGGGCACTGGTGCCAGGCTCAGCAGAAGCCAAGGGTGGTGGCCAAAGCCCCTCTCTGGGCTCAATGACACTGCTGGAATGTGCCACGTGTGACTCTACTGGGGAATGGCTAAAACTGCCCAGTAAGGCCAGAGACTGAGATGGGAAATGGAACCACTTGAGTTCAACTTTTAGGACAGTTCCCTTTGCTTTTGTCTGGGAGAACTTCTCCAGAGATGGATAAGGGGCGATTCCCTCCCCTACATCCCATGACAACCCCCTCCCCAGTCCCACCAAAACCCACGACTCCTCGGGGATCCTTCCTCAGGAGCCCCACAGCTACTTACACCCCGAGCCGGAGCCTGAGTAGACATCATCCATCTCATCATCCCCAAAGGGGTCGTCATCCCCAGAGCCCTCCAAGTCCACGGGCCTCTCGTAGTTCTCATTGCGCCAGCGCTGAGCCTGCAGCAGAGAGGGGAGAGATGTGGGAGCAGCTCCAGCCCCACCAGATCACGACCAGTGTCTGCACAGATGTCCCCAGGCAACAACAATGCACAGGTTAAATGAGCCAGGGAAGAGCAAGACCCAAAGCACAGGCAGCATGACCCAAAATCATGGGGCTTTTCCCCAAAATAAGTCACTGCTGCAAACCTCTCAGACAAGCTGATGTTTTGTGGTGAGCTCACGTTGACTCTGGCAACATCTCCCATGGAAACAAGCCCTCTGGAAAAAGGGGGAAAACCCCAACAACTGCTTTTGGAAACTCTTAGAATTACCACTTTGGTTCTCCAGCTCCCTATTGTTTTGTTTTAGGTGGATTTCGTGGGATTCCTGGCAAAGGTGTGACAGTAACACACACACCATCAGCTGCCAGAACTTGGGAAGTCTCACTAGGAAGCAGCATCAGACTTCAAATATTCCACTGCTTTACAGCACTGTGAAAACTTGAAGAGCCCTTGTTAGTTGGGCTTCTAAACATCTTGTTTTGCAGATCAAAGTGTCTCCTGTTTGTGTTGCAAGGAAACAGTTTGACACTTCATTACAACCCAAGCAAGGAGGCTTTGATCTGCAAGATAGCATCAGATGTTCCAAGATGTAACAAGTCAGGTTAGTGCTTACATTTAAAATAAAGGGGTTGAAGGGTCTCCTTCACCTACTAGAGCATTTTACCCTTTGGTAACAGCTTCAAGTTTCTTTGTTTTCATTCCAATTGGAAGAAAACGGAGTTTGGAGAAGTCAGAAGGTCCAACGAGAGAAATTTGGGACTTAATTCACATTTTGTCCTCACATCTCTGCTTCTGGACCTCATAAGATGGGCTAGGGGGAGAAAACCCAGCAGCCCTTGGCTCAGGGCTGGACCAGGAGAGGTGGGATGGAGGCAGGAGGCAGCCAGGAGCAAGGAGGACACATCCCTGTGAGGCAGGAGATTGCTTTCCCTCCCTGGAAGTGGTATCAGGTTTGTTTGGCAAGGGTTTGGTAGTGGAGGTGCTACAGGGGTGGTTTCTGAGAAGCTGCTAGAAGAAGCTTCCCTCATATCCTACCATTCCCCCAGTTCCATTCTCCCAATTCCTACCATTCCCTCAATGCCACTGGGCTCCAGGACGGACCCACCTCTGGCCAAGGCCAAGCCCATCAGCAAAGGTGGTAGAACCTCTGGGATAATACATTTAAGAAGAAGGAGAAAAACCTGTGCAACAGCAACTTCAGCTGGAGAGAGGAGTGAGAATGCGTGAGAGGAGCAGCCCTGCAGACACCAAAGTCAGGGCAGAAGGAAGAAGATGCTCTAGGTGCCAGAACAGAGATTTCCCTGCAGCCCGTGATGAAGACCATGGTGAGGCAGGCTATCCACCTGCAGCCCTTGGAGGTCCATGGTGGAGCAGATCTCCACCTGCAGCCCATGGAGGACCCCATGGGAAGCCCACACTAGAGCAAGCTCCTGGTAGGACCTGTGGACCCGTAGAGAAGCCCACAATGGAGCAGGATTGCTCTGATGGTGCAACAAGCTTCAACTCCTGGAGAGGAGATGGTAAAAGTACAGAAACCCTGAAGCACTGAGGACCAGTGTGAGTGATTTTGCTACACAGGTGATATCTCACCTATAGACTGGTGTGCAGCAACAACATACATTAAAAGCAATAATAAATATATGCCCAGGGACTCCAAGAATCACATTTGGTTTCACCACACAAGTTTTCCACAGTTCCCCAGTATTAACCCCAAAACCTTTGAGGCAAAGTCCCTCCTGGGTCAGCAGGACAAAGCTATGGAGCTATGGAGCTCCCTCACTGTGAAATGGCCCATCAGGACCTTTCAGTGCAGGGAAGCCAAGGACCAGGAGATCCCAGGGCACATGCAGGGGCTGGTTCAGTCTTTTGAAGGCTGATGGGGTGCACCACCCATTGGAGCCCATCAATTATGGGACAGGCCACCAAGATGTGAGGGCAAGGAAAAATGACAGGGTCTGAAAGGTGGGAGGAAGAAACATCTGGAGTTGCCCTTATTTGCCTTCTGATTTTTTTACATTGCAAATATTGAGGATCCCCAAGAAATGAGAGCACTGCACGGGCATTCCCCAGAGCACCACTCACCCCTGCCAGCCACCCAGGCAAGCTCCCCAAAGGCTGGAATCTTTCTGCGTGACCTGCAGAGCCTCATCCTAATGGGAGCCACATGGCCCAGCTCCACCAAGCCCATTCTTCCCTTAAATTGGAACCAGACAAGGCAGCTACAGAGCCACCGACTTCCTGGCTCCCTGTGCTCAGGAAACGAGAGCAGAAGTGCATGGCCCCAGCATGCCACACTAGCTCCATCCATCCATCCATCCATCCATCCATCCATCCATCCATCCATCCATCCACAGAGTGGAGACACTCAGCAGTGCATATTCATGATCTGCTTTGCCCAGGAGAAGGACCTGGAGAGATGCAGTGAGGGCAAAGAAGAATTGCCCAGCCCCAAATCCTAAAGTAGATCTTCCCATGAGAATCACACCCTCATATTTTGCTCAGACAGCAACCAAGCTGAGGACACAGCCAGAGAGGAGTCCCCAGGCATGAGAGCCCAGCTCCAGCATCCTCCTGGGGTCACCATCCAATGCTATGCCCCAACCTGCAGCACGTGGCTCCCCGACATGATGCAGGTGTCTGGAGCTGGAAGCCTGTCCTCTGGGTCTGTCTCATCCCACACCCTGCACTGTGCAGACACCTCCGGGTTGAGGGAGCAGGATCTGGGCCACAGCCCTGCAGGGATCCACCTCGCGGAGCTGCTGATGGCAGCAGAAACAACTTCACAGCAACAAAACACCTCGCGGGGCCAAAACTCACCCTCCAGAGACAACTCCCTCAACGTGAGAGACGCTCCTCCCACGCCTGCCCCTCACACACCAGCCTGCCCAGGAGCAGAGATGTTCTCAGCCAGGTTTTGTCCTAAGTGGATTCCAGAGGATCGGTGGCGATCAGTGGGGTTTACACCAAGAAGGGAGCATGGCAGCCCATGGCACAGCTCCAGCCTGGCCAGCTCGTAACACCAGATCCCACATGACCAACCACCACGCTGCAATATTGATGGGGCTGCAAGTTCCTGCTGCTCAGGGGAGGTGAAATGGGACCTAAAGTGGGATGGCAGCAGGTTTCCTTTCTCTTGCTTGTCCACAATCTCTGGAGACTTCTCCCAAGCTGCTCCTGCATGCAGGGGGAGCTGGTAATACCATGGCAAGTAGCAATGGATGCTGGTCAACCCTTTGCTCCTCTCCAGCATCATAGAATCATCACAGAATCATAGAATGCCAGGTTGGAAGGGACCTCAAGAATCATCTAGTCCAACCTTTCAAGGTAAAAAAAAATATAGTCTAAGCGAGGTGGCCCAACATCCTTCATCCTGGGATTGCATCTGCCCAGTGTAAGCCCCTAAATAACCACAGAGCCAGGACCAGGCATGGGGGGAGCCCCTGATTGCAGCCAGCCCACCAAGCTTCACAAAGATTGATTGGTAAAGACTTGGGGAACATCTTCAGGTGTTCCTGGTGCAGGGGGGGGGTGTTCAAGACACGACTGCTCCCCCCCAAAGCCCCGTGTTGCTCCACTCCTAAGGTGCTGACGCAAAGCTCCTCCTGGCCAGGCTGTCCCAGCTGCAGCCCTGATGGTATTAGGTCAGGCTCATGCAATAAATCTTGGGCACAGTCGGTGTTTATTTGGATTTACTGCTGCTTAGATCATTAATGCTCCACATGCACCGAGCCCCCAGCAACGCTCGGGCCCCCGCCTCCCCCCAGCAGCGAGGGGGCTGCTCCCCCCCTGCATGGCTGGGATGAAGGGGAGAGGAACGGTGGTTTTGCCAGCCCGGGAAATCACAAATCACTGGGGATGGCAGCTCCCACCCCCCGACCCGTGGCTGCCTCCCCATCCCCCACGGCCTCCACGCAGCAGAGACGCAGCTGGCTGGATTTGTCCCAAAAGAGAAACTTTATCCCCAGCCCAGCAAGCTCCACGTAGTCGGGGCAAGGTTGGAGGGAGCCCAATGGGAGGACCCCATGGACATGCTGGATCCATCCCTTGCAGCCCCTGGTCCTTGGGGATGGTGTCAGGGACTGGCCTGACCCTGCTGCAGAAGGGATGGGGCTGCAAGCACCAAGAGAGAGTTTTCCATGGCATGACTTTAGTGCCTGCCTAGGGCTGGGAGTCACACAAACCAAATGCACTCCCTTGGTCAGTTTGCTCCCATGGCTGGGATGAGGGAACATGCTCACAGCACTCCCAGGTCCCATGTGAAGCTCTCTCTGTGCATCCAGTGCAGAGCTGGACAATCAGGCAGAGATTCCTCCAGGCAGGGAGGAAACCCCAGCACGATGCTCATCCTGGTCCTGGTGTCCCCTGCTCCACACCACCCGTCCTGCTGTGGTGGGATGCTGAGGGTCACCAATTAGCCAGCTCAAGCCAAGGGATAGCAGCTCCCATCCCTGCAATTACAACTTCCCAGCTAATGGCTCCTGACCAGGGCTTCACTAACCAGCTCAGCTCTGCTCCCCCAGGTTGGGCTTCATTAGGGAAATTAAACCAGGGGTCAAGGCAAAGCTCTTGGAGGCATCGGGCCCCAAGACACCATCTGGGCCCAGGAGGCTGCATCACCTTTGGTGATGGGAGGTGAAAAGGAGCAGAGAGGTTTAAAGGTGCCCTGCGAGGTGCTGGCTCTCCACTGAGCCATAGAATCATTTAGGTTGGAAAAGACCTCTAGGGTCATCAAGTCCAACCTTCATCCCAACATCTCCCTGACCCCCAGACCACGTCTCAAAGTGCTACATCTACTTGTTTTTTGAAGCCCTCCAGGGATGGTGACTCCCCCCCCTCCCTGGGCAGCCTGTTCCAGGGCTGACCACTCTTCCACTAAAGAACTTCTTCCTAATGTCCAATCTATCCAGCCATGCTCAGGACTGCCCTGCAGAAAGGGAACCACTCATCTCACATCCCCACAGCTCAGCCCCTGAGTCAGTCACTGCCACACCAGCCACGGGAGCAGCCCAGACCAGGATCCAGCTCTGGCATCATCCAGACCCCAACCACCTGCCCTATTCCCACTCCTTCAACATCTAGAAAAGTCACGGATCTACTGCAATAAAAGCAAACCCTGATGCAAAGCAGTGTCCTCAAGGCAGGGACAGAAAGTCAAATCTCAATGAACACCCTTCCAGTGCTCTAGATGACCCAAAGTAAATGCCAGGCACAAAGGATCTGGATGTCAGCAGCTCTGGAGGTGACATGACCACTACATGGAGCTCAAATAAAATGTCCTCTACTCGATCCCAAAGGTCTCCTACTTGATCCCTTCTTCTGCTGAGCTGGGCAAGGTCAGCAGATGATGCCACCCACCCAGCCCCTCGCTGTCCCCTTCGCTGCCTCCGCTCCACGGCTTGGCTGGGCCAGCAGGGATGGCAGCCAAGGGGCTGCAGCAGCACAAATCACACCCAAATCCTGTGCTAAGAGCCTTGGAGAGTGAGGAAGAGCTCAGGCCCTTTGGCCTGGCACCATCAGAGCTGAGCAGGGAGATTAGAGAGGATTCAGTCCCCCTCCGTGCACATCTAACCCCCCCCAGCACAGCAGATGCCCCGTCCCTCCCTCTTCTCTCCTTTTATCAAGGTGGGTGACACTATTTTACAGGTGAAAATACATAAAACTCAGGTAAAGGGTCCCACCCAGCCCTTCCACCAGCAGCTCCCTGTGTACACCAGAGGATTTGGGCATTTAAAAGATGAGGACCCCAAGGCACAGAGGGGACCTGCCCACCACCTTCATGTGTGGTACAAACCTGCTCCTACAGACCCCCTGCATCTTTGTCCATGTCATGGGGACAGAGACAAGCTGGTTTGCCTCTTCCTAAATTCCCTGTACACTGTTTCGGGTAGGGAGGATGAAGGTGGTGTATTTTTTAGGGTGTTCCCACCCCATGGCAGGGCTTTTGCAAAGACTCTTAAAATTCCCCAAATCTGCCCCAAACATTAAACCCAAAACGTGTTGCCATTGCACAAGTGACATCCACAGCTGAGTGGCACTGGGAGGAAGGGATCCTTACAAATCAATCCACCTTTAACCACGAGGAGAAGCTGCTGAAGCTCCCAGGGATGCTCTCCGGCCTTTCCCCGGTAGCCATCGGCATGGCAACGGTCGCCATGGAAACCACCTCCTCCATGGCGACGCATCCATCGCTGGTGATGGGTGATGGGTGGTGTCCTCCAGCTCATTCACCCAAACTGCTTCTAGGGGCTGCAGATTCCTAATAGGATGGGCTACAGGGTGGGGACAAGGGGAGGAGAGTCACCTCTGAAAACGTGGAGGAGATATCAAGGCATTGATCTGGACAGGGGGAGAAATCCCGACTCAAGTCCCAGCAGGCATTAACTGTGGGACATTGTGGAGGGTCAGAGCATCTCCCCATGCCCCAGCAGCCCTGCCTGGGAGTTATCTGCCCCAGGCATCATAGAATGGTTTGGGTTGGAAGGGACCTTAAAGATCATCTAGTTCCAACCCCCCTGCAATGGGCAGGGACATCTTCCATCAGACCAGGTTGCTCAGAGCCCCATCCAACCTGGCCTTGAACACCTCCAGGGATGGAGCATCCACAACATCCCTGGGCAACCTGTGCCAGGGTCTCATCACCCTCATAAAGAAGAATTTCACCAGGTCCAGCTGCAGCTCCCAGAACCACATATGGGGTTTGAGACAAGAAAGTTCCTGCTGCAGGCAGACCTGGGCTGGCAAGCTGAGGATGGAGGTGATTTTATCCCATGATAGGGATGTCCATGGCCATCCAGCAACTTCTGGCACAAGTCCGGGGCCAAGGCAGGGGAAAGGATGGATGCACGTGGAGAGCATCAGCAAGGATCAGCCTGCTCCAGATCCCAACAGGTGGGCGTTAAAAAGGCTGATGAAATCAGTGTGAAAGCAGCCTGGGGAACAGGACAGGGTTGTGCAGGCAACCAGAAGGAGCATCTTGCTGTCCCATCACCCCTATCCCTTGGTGCCAAGCACAGGTCTCTGCATCCCATCCCCTGCCCATCCTGCTTGAAAAAACAACCAGCAAGGACAAGGGGAGAGGACAAGGTGGGCAGGAGACTGGCCTTGGGAGGACAGAATGATGCAAGCAGCAATGGCAGCATGGGAAGGTAACAGAGACCCAGGGTGTGTCCTCCAAGGACTCTGAATCTGGCCGTGTTGGGAAGCTGGGAAGGACACAGCCAGGGTCAGCAACCTGGCAGGGGCTGCAAGTTGTTTTCCCCAGGAAAACACATTTAAATTGAGACCATACAGCAGGAAAAGCATCGATTCTTTCGATGATATTTTCCATGGGATATTTTCAATTAATCGTCCCTTGAAAGCATTTTCCTGGCGCTTTATACAGAAAACCTTCATAATTCACCCCAACACGTGATTTAGCACTACTATAAACAGTCAAAACAATCTTCACTCGCACATAAAGCTGGAATGAAAACATTGTTCCTGAACCTTAAAGACTCCACAATTCTTTTCCCACTACAGAAAAAAAATAAAAATCACTGAATTTCCACTCTTTGATCCAAGGCTGCACGTTAAAAATAAATCTGTTGGAAAGCAGCCCCAGACAGCATCCCAGTGACGCCAGGACCTGCTGCTCCGGGAACAGAGCTTGATACCCCAGCACGGTCAATCCCAGCCAAGATTTTACCCAAGGACTGATGCCAGAGACCACCGAAGCTGCTCGAGATGGAGATGCCCACAGCAAAGCCCAGGAGGCTGGGCTAGAAGGCATGGATGGAGTTTGGGGGTGCTGGTGCTCACAACCGGTGGAGATTCCACTCACGAGATGTGATGTGAGTGAGCAGCAGCCCCTTATTTTGTGTAACTTCCCTCTTTCCCAGATTAATTAAGCCCCTGAATAGCAGCTGCCTAAACCCCAGTGCATTTTGATTTAATAGGGCGGTTATTTTATGCGAGTAAAATAATCATTAACATTTACTGAGGAGCAGTAATTATTCTGGCTTTGTATCAATCCTGGGCTGCCAGCGCTGCGAGGAGCCGGGCTGGGGGCAGGAGCAGCCCCAAACCTCTGTTTGGATGCACACACCCGTGAGTGTTTAATCATCTCCCAGTGAATATAATGAACTGCCACGTCCAGGTACCTTGGACCAGGCTCAGCTCTCCAAACAGCCTCTCCTTGAGTCTCCACCGGCATTTTTTAGCCCAATTCTTCAATGGATTAGCGCCAGATCCTACCCCACTGCACAATAAATATCCCCGAGCCGGGGCTGGCATGAAAAATCTCAAATCTCCTGATGTAAATTGTTGCTAACACCTCAGCTCCCAGCACGCTCTGCTTTTCACCTCCAGGGAGATGCAGGAGAGAAAAAAAACCCACACACACAAACACAAGTCCCCACCTCCCACTGTGTGCAAAGCACGGGATGAGGAGGCACAAAGGAGCCCAGCGAGGCTCTGCAGGCACCGGCTGGGATTGCATCAGGCAATTTAGGTGGCTTCTTGGGGTTCCCCTGGGCTGGCAGGTCTCCCCAAGCCCTAAGCACCCCCAGGGACCACCGTGTTTGGCTCCTGCTGTAGCCACAGTGGTTCAGAGCGTGGCCCTTTGCCCCATGGCTGCGGGTTTGGCCCGAGCTGATGGAGCACTTGGCTGGAAATGATGATAGGAGCAGATGCAGGAGCAGGGCAGGAGGTTCTCCCAAGCCTGGCTGAGCCAGCACGGGGAAAAAGCCAAGCTGAAGGCTGGCCCTACAGATCTCCTTGGTACCCAGGAGTGGGGAGAGTCCCAGGGCACAGCCCAGGGCACCAGGATGCCCACTCCATGAAAAATCCCAACGCTCCATCCTCCTACCCAGAGCATCCTAACCCAGGGTGGGTGATGGGGACAACCTGCATGGGATGGAGCAAAGCACCCCCAGCCCAGCCCCCTGCTCTACCTGGCCAGGCCCATCTCTTTTCCACCCCCAAAGGGTTCACAGCCTGCTCCAGACTCATTAATTCCCCTGGGATTGCCCATTGCCATGGCAACAGGACCAGCCCCGGGAATCTCCTGCCCTCCGTGGACCCCAGGCCCCCATCCCTGGATGCTCACGGTGGGTCCCAGCCCCCCCAGCTCCATCCCGGGACTCGGGCTCTGCAGGAACTCCCCCCAGTCACTGCAGAATTGATTTAATTTGCTCTGCTCCATAATCCTATTGCAGCTTAACGTGCAAAACTGTCTCGAGCTTTTCTCACCTTCCACAAAGGCGCGTTTCAGAGCTCGCCCCCCTCCCAGAGCCTCTACTCTCCAAAGAGCTGCTAAATAGGACTTTAAATATCTTTTTTTTCTTCCTGCCCTTCCTCGAGCGCTGGGCACGGGGACTGTGGTGATGTCTGTGAAATCCCAGCAGCAGGACCATCCTAACTGGCATTTTGGGATTCACACCCTCCCCGTCTCGCCTCCAGCTCCTCCACAGAGACCCCACAGCACAGACACTCTGGGAGCCCTCACCCTTCCCAGCCTGGGGGAAGATGGTCCCATCCTCCTTATCCAGGCCATGGAGATGGAGTTTGGCAAAGAAAAACACCTTCGGTGGTGTTGAGGGGCAGGGAGCTGTGGACACAGCCACATGTCCAGGTTGCACACATGAGGGACATCATGTGCCTCAGTTTACCTGTCTGCAAAATAGGTGCAAATCATGCAGGGTGGGGGGTGGGAACAGGCAGGGGCTCCTCCCCCATCCTACCTCCTTCTAGGTAGTTGTAGAGAGCAATGAGGTCTTCTCTCAGCCTCCTCTTCTCCAAGCTAAACAACCCCAGTTCCCTCAGGTGCTGCTCATACAACATATTCTCCAGACCTCTCACCAGCTTTGTTCCCGTTCTCAGCCCCTCAATGTGCTTCTTATCCTGTGGCACCCAAAACTGGACGCAGTGCTCAAGGTGCTGGGCACCCACAAAGCTGAGGTGGGTGCTGGGACCATGGCCGGTGAGCTGGACAGCCAGGCTGGGGCAGATGAAGGTCTCCAGCCTGGCAAGAACCCCTCCCAGGAGCTGGATGTCCACCAGCTTTGACAGCATTTTTCCTCCTGAGCTCTTTTTCATCCTTTTCTGGTTTCCTTTTTTTATTCCCCTTTATTTTTAACTTTTTCCTATTTCCCCTCAATTCCATGCTCCAGGACCCAGTGCATTGACAAAACCTCTTTGCTCTCCCCAGCAAAGAGAAGATAAAAAGCTCATTTCCAGCCCAGTTTACTGGAAAGTGAAGACCAGAAATTTACACCTTAATGCCTCAACACTCGAAGAAAACAAAAATACTCAAGAACTTTTAAGCCAGACCTGAGATACTAGAGGAGCTCAACAGAAAGTTTTCCACACCCAAAGTTTTGTCCCATAGAGGAACAAACCCGATGCTGAGGAGCTGGGGGACACCTGGGTGAGGAAGACCTGGGGTGCTGCCCCTTGCTCTTTCCTAATTACTTTCCTAATTACACCAGGGAGGCTTTTGGTGAGGACCTCAACTAATTATTCCCACTTGACACCTTCACGCATTTTCCTGCCTATCGCGCATGGAGAGTGGGTGAAAATAAACAACTCCCTGGTTATTCTGGCTTCGTAAAGGGGTTTTCTCCAATCCCAAGGGCCAGTTGATTATTTCTGGTTGGTCACTAGAGGTTCAGCCCTTGCAAAGCCACCAGCAGCTGCCCGGCCGAGGGCTGGGTGGGTTTTGGTGACAGCTTGAGCTCCTCCGTGCATCCAAATCTCCCCAGCCAGATGGTTGTGCTGATTACGCGCTTCCCGGGTCACCCCAGGGCAGCACCAGCGCTCCCACATCCCCACCAGCTCCCACTCAGGAGGAAATATTTATTCTTCCAGCCTCAGACACGGAAGGGATTTTTTTTTCTCTCCTTTTCCATCCTATTTGGAGCCCGTTCGCTTCCCTTCTTTACAGCCAGGGTTGGATAAACACCAGAGTCGGAGAAAAGCCACCACCCTGCACCCAATAATATGGATAAATCAGATCTCTCCAGGTTCAGCTTTTCTGTACAACCTCAGCAGCAGAAAGGGGGGGAAATAGGTGCTGGGATGGTTTGATGGCTCGGACACTGGTGGCCTTGTTCTCTGCACGACCAGAACAGGGAAACCTAATCCTGCTCCCTCCCTGCTCGGATTTCCCAGCTTTTCTGTGTTAAAGCACTGATGGGGCAGGAAGCAGCACAACAACATGTTGTGGTGGTGCCAGCCCTTGAGACACAACCAGTTAATGCCCAGTGTGTTAGGAGTAAGGCAGGGATGGAGCAAGGGATGGAGCAAGGGATGCGCTGTGCTCCTGTCTCCTCCATTTCATAGAATCACAGAATGGGTTGGGTTGGAAGGAACCTCAAAGATCATCCCGTTCCACCCCCCCTGCCATGGCAGGGACACCTCCCACTAGAGCAGGTTGCTCAAGGCCCCATCCAACCTGGCCTTGAACACCTCCAGGGGTGGAGCATCCACAACCCCCCTGGGCAACCTGGGCCAGTGTCTCACCACCCTCACAGTGAAGAATTTCCTCCTAATTTCCCATCTAAATCTTCCCTCTTTCAGTTTAAAGCCATCCCCCCTTGTCCTATCACTACAAGCCCTTGTAAAAAGTCCCTCCCCAGCTTTCTTGCAGACCCCCTAAACCACGACAGGCTTTGGCAAGGGGTGAAATCCTTGTTGAGACCATCCTGAGGACAAGACCCCAAAGCAAAACCCAGAAAGGATGCAAGGAGTAGCACATGGAGTGACTGGTGTGTGGGGATAATTCTGGGGCCATCAGACTCCCAGTGAGGTGCAGGGATTGCCTGGGACCAATATGCCACTATCACCTGCTTTTGAGCACGTTGCAAGAACTAATCAATCAGCATTGGAGAGATGTGCAAGTACCAAGTGTTGCTTGCTCGACACTTAAATACCCAATTTTTTTGCACCTTAAAAATAGCCCGAGGGGTGATCAGATTCAGAGGTGTGAGTGCTGCAAAGGGGGGTGTGAAACCCCAGCTCAGGCTCCTTGCAAACAATGAGTGGCTCCCAGCACACGTGGAAGAGCTTCTCACTGCCTGGAGTAACCCAATTTCTGCTGTCTGGCCTCATCACTCAGCTCGCCAAGGAGAATTAGAGCAGGGTGGGGAGTTCACACCGGCCTCCCTGCTGTGTCCAGGCAGGAGAGGTGATGCCACCGAGCAGGGAAAGGCCAGCAGCCAACCTGGGGCCACGTCCTGGCTCTGCCCAGCCCCTCTCAGCTAGACAACAGTCACCCACACTACAAAATCCACTTCACCTGCACCTTTCTGCTGCAAAATCAGCCCAGCTCCCTTCTAAAATGCTCTGGAGCAGGTCAGTGTTTCCCACCCCCCAGCAGATCACCTCTGGAGCTGCTCGATTGAGGTAAAAAAAAAATGGTATTTCCTCTTTCTAGTCCACACACAAAGAGCTCTCAACCTATATTTATCTGCCCTGAACTTTATCTGCTGTGGTTATTCGCCTGGAAATGTAATCAATCTTCCTTCCAGGGCTCCTCCAGCTCAGTCGCCCTCCCCTCTGCCTCCAGAGGCACCCAGCAACCAACCCTCATGGGTGGCAATGAAAAATAAAATGCAATTAAAAAAATATAACTATTTTCCTTGCATGAGGAAGCTCATGGATTTGTTAAAACTCTGTGGGTTTGGATGTCACCGTGTTTTGTGCAAAGGGAGGAGGAGTGATTGCAAGGGACCCACTGGCTTCTGGAGCCCCCAGTATGGTCACCACTGGGACACCAGGACCTGGCTCCTGGTGTGTCCCGCCTGGAAGTGCTTAAGCCCCACACCATGGCAATAAAGCTAAAGTTTCCAGATGAAAGAAAACGTCTCAAATCTGCCCCAGATCAGAGCCTTGCCCTGAGCAGTGCCCATCTCTGGTTACTGGTCCTCGCCCAGGAAACGCTGCCAGCACCACAGGGCTCAGCTTACAGAGAAAATAAAAGAGCTGGAGGCTCCAAGCCCTTATAAACGAGCAAAGTCTCCCTGGACAAAGCCCCCACTGCCCCTGCACCAGGAGTGGGGGATTTCAAAGCTTTCTGCACATGGTGGGAAATGTTTCAAGGTATCCCATCAGCGATGGGGGGGGTGTGAAGGGGGTTATGTTGCTGGAAGGAGTTGTTCAAATATTTATACAGCCCGAGCCGCATTGTTTCCTGCCCCCAGACGAAGTCCTCTTAATGAAATGTAACTAAACAAGCTGCTCCCATTCTGCCTCTCCAAGGATAATTACGGGTGGTACCGGGAGCGGGATGGCAGCGATTCAACGCCCCGGCAGGGAGAGGAAAACCAGCAGCCTTAAGGCAACATCCACCAGGCAGCTCCAGCCCCGATAAAAACAGCGTCTGCATTCTGGGGGTGTGACCTCACCAGGGATCATAGAATCAGAGAATTGTCAGGGTTGGAAGGGACCTCAAAGATCATCCCGTTCCAACCCCCCAGCCATGGGCAGGGACACCTCCCACTCCAGCAGTTGCTCACAGCCCCAGCCAGCCTGGCCTTCCAAATGTCCAGGGATGGGGCTTCCAGCCCCTCTCTGGCCAACCTGGGCCAGTGTCTCCCCCCCCTCCTGGGCAACAACTTCTTCCTAACATCTCATCTCAATCTCCCCACCTCTAGTTCTGACCCATTCTCCCCCCTCCTACCACTACCTGACAGCCTCAAAAGTCCCTCCCCAGCTTTCTTGTAGCCCCCTTCAGATCCTGGAAGGCCACCAGAAGGTCCCCTGGGAGGCTTCTCTTCTCCACACTGAACAACCCAGTCTGTTCATGGGGCCAAGGTGGCATCACAGGTCTTGGATCAACAACCTCTCTGTGCTGCTGGCCCAGGAGAGCTGCAGAGCCAGGCACAGAGGTGGGGGAGCTGGAATTTGTCATTGTCTGGAGGGAAATACTCCTTTACAGAGCTTCTCCTGGGTATCCACACCTCACCCATCCCACAGCACTTGGTGAGAGAAGGGGAAAAACATCCCCCTGTGCTTGACAGGGAGAGGGAAACTGAGGCAGAGCAAGGGCAAGGACATCAGCCCATCAGAGTCCAGCATCTTAATAAAAAAGGTGCAGCCTTTGCTCTCCTCCACCTTCTCAAGCTGGCAGGGGTCTGATAGACACAACAAGACATCCCAGTGTCTAGGGCTACCAGCAGAAAGCAGGTTCCAGTCCTTGCTCCACCACATCTCCATCACCCCTTGGTCAAATCCCTTTGCCTTCCTCCAGCACCACACGTTTTGAAGAGAGGTCACTTGGGCAGCAAGAAGGATTTCTACCCCTTCAATGTTTCAATTCCTAACCCTTCAAGGCTCAGGGCAGCTCTGTGCCACCAGCAGAGAAGGCAGGCTGGGTGCTGGGTGCTGTGCCCCATGGGTGCTGGGTGCATCAGCAAGAAGGACAGAGACCCAACATCAATTCCCTTCTCCTTGGGAGGGGAAATGTGTTTCCCAAGGAGAGATCTCCCTGATTGCTGAGGGCAACAATCAAGGGTGCTGGTGTCCACCATGGATGGATGAACCCTGGGAATTGCTAAAGGCAAATCCCTGGTGCCCACAGTGCTGAGCATCTCCAGCCTGGGCATCTCAAAGCATCCCACCAGCAGGATTGGGGTGGGGTTGCAATGACCCAGGAGACCCCACAGCCCAGCTGCAGGACCAGCAGAGCAGAAGGAACCATGCAATGGGACCACACCTCATCTCATGGACACAGCAGCACCCTGGTGTCACACACACCTCCCCAACACCTCCCCAAGCTCCACGCTCTTCAGAAGGGCAGCTCTAAGTTGTAGGACCAGCCTGGCTCACAGGGACCATCCTCTCTGCCATTCAGGTGGGGAAACTGAGTCAGAGAGCAACTGGGCAGCACCTCCCCAAAAAACCTTCAATAGCCTGGGAGAGGATCCAGGAGTCCTGGCCAAAAATTGGTGTGTCTGGGGCTGTCGTGGCCATGACCTGACCCAGCATCTCTCCCAGTGCACCCCCAGCACTTTCAGACCCCACTGCAGTGATGGAGCTCCCCAGAAAACAAAAAAAAAAAAGAAGGAAAAAACCACCAGGGGAATAAAAAAAGAAGATTTTGAGCTCACCAGTCATTTCAGGGATTTTTTTTTTTTTCAGATCTAAAATTGATTAAAATAAACCCAGGGATCTGCCTTAGCTGTTTCTATTTAGGACCTGAATATGGACTCGGGAGCCCAAAAGCTTATCTGCTTTGGAGCTTTTTTTCCCCAGTCGTATCAGTGGCTCTAATAAAAGCTCTGGCCTCCTCCTGCAGCCTCCTCATGCTCACATCCTTCAGTGCTCACACCTCCACCTATACAACCACCACTGGCTCTGATCCCTCCACTGGCTGGAGCGAGCAGAGAGGTCCCCACCTGCTACTGCTCAGCAGAGCACTGACAAGGTTATGATTTGACCAGCTAAAAAAGAAATAAATTATAAAAGCAAGAATTTATATCCAAAAATCTGCCTCCTTCTCCCTCTTCATTGCCACAGCTGGTGGTGACCTTCCCACCACCTTCCTAGTCCTGCACAGATCCTGGGAGCCCACCCAGTGCCAGGAATGGTCATAGAATGGTTTGGGTTGGAAGGGACCTCCAAAGGTCAACTAGTCTATCCCCCCTACAATAAGCTGGGGCATCTAAAGGATGCTGGGAAAGCCACGGGACATGGTTGGAAGGTTTGGGTGCAAGGAAGTTGGGAAAGCAAGTCCAGAGCCTGCTTTGGATGTGTCCAGGCCCTCTTGGCCATTTTGCTGTGGGTGGGGAGAGCAGGATGCCTGGGGAAGCAGGTCTGTGCTGGGGAGAATGTTTGGATGCTCTGACTGGGGATGTGGGACCAAAACACTGGGATGTGGTGTGGTTGATGGGCAAGGGACAATGGTCCTACAGACCAGCTCTCCCTGGGTGCCCAGTCCCCAAATTCCAAGCTGAAATGGTGATGCTCCTGCAAACCAAGATTCTCCAAACCAAGGGTATCTCCTTCCCACTAGGGACATCAGTGGCTGGTGACCCTTCCAGCCTTCCCTTGTGCAAGGAGGGTGATGGAACATGCAAACCCACCACGATCCAACACCAGCAGCTGGGCTTGCACAACCCCTCACTTCCCACCAGCAGAGAGGACAGGCTGGGTGCTGTGCCCCATGGGTGCTGGGGCCACGAGGATGATCAGAGGCTGGAGCACCTCTGCTACGAGGACAGACTGAGAGAGTTGGGGTTGTTCAGGCTGGAGAAGAGAAGGCTCCAAGGGGACCTTCTGGTGGCCTTCCAGGATCTGAAGGGGGCTACAGGAAAGCTGGGGAGGGACTTTTGAGGCTGTCGGGTAGTGGTAGGAGTGGGGGGAATGGGTCAGAACTAGAGGTGGGGAGATTGAGATGAGACGTTAGGAAGAAGTTGTTGCCCAGGAGGGTGGGGAGACACTGGCCCAGGTTGGCCAGAGAGGTGCTGGAAGCCCCATCCCTGGACATTTGGAAGGCCAGGCTGGCTGGGGCTGTGAGCAACTGATGGAGTGGGAGGTGTCCCTGCCCATGGCAGGGGGGTTGGAACTGGATGATCTTTGAGGTCTCTTCCAACCCTGACAATTCTCTGATTTTATGATTTTGGCCCTGGCTGGCAGCATCTCACCCAACCCTGGTGATCACTCCCTGGAAACAAGCCCCAGCTCACCCCCTGCTCGCTCCCTCTGCCCCGTGGCCAGTTCAGGGAGGGACAGGGCGAGGATTAAGGATGCAATAGCAGCAGGGATTACCCACAGCCCTCCCTGGGTCTCCGATCCCAG
>VYZX01017274.1:35108-54850 GCA_013401335.1 Brachypteracias leptosomus | reverse complement strand
CAGGTTGCCCAGAGAGGTGCTGGAAGCCCCATCCCTGGACATTTGGAAGGCCAGGCTGGCTGGGGCTGTGAGCAACTGCTGTAGTGGGAGGTGTCCCTGCCCATGGCAGGGGGTTGGAACTGGATGATCTTTAAGGTCCCTTCCAACCCTGACAATTCTATGAGTCTATGATTCCCAACCATGGCAGGCGGTTGCAATCCGAGCCTTCCCTAAACAGAAGTGAGAGATGCCCACGGGATGTTTCCCTGCTCTGTTTCCATGAGTAGGTACATGCCTGACTCCAACTCAACCCCCAAAGGTGACATCCATCCCTGACACCTCAGTAGTCCCCCAAACAAGCTTGTTCCCCCAAGCCAGGCACAACCACCCCAAGAGGAGACACAAGGAGGTGCTGAGGGTGATTGTCCCTGCATGGGTGAGCCCCTCGCTGGGCTGTCCCCAGGATGGATGCTGCAGGAGGTTGTCCCCAGGGTCTGAAGCTGTGGGGATGGGCTCAGGGCTTGCAGGGACCAGATGGCTCAAGGGAGCCTAATCCTGCCTGGCACGGGTGAGGAGGGGTCTGGGACCTCCGGACAGCTTGTGGGGCGGAAAAGCCACAGCCAGGAGGAAGGTCCCAAACCAAGGACACCATTAAAACCTGGGGCTCTGTGAAGGGGGACAGATCATAAGCTGGAGCTTCCAGCAGCTCTGCAAAGCTCTCGGGGGGTTAATCCCCTCCCTGTGCACTGATGGAAGAAGAAAACCATGGGAAAGGTCCCCAGCCAAACCTACAGCCCCCCATTGCTGCCCGAGATGCAGTTTCAGCACTGGTTGGATATTGCTGGTGTGCACCTTCTCCATACACAGCAAGCCAAGACCATGAACAGGTTGCCCAGAGAGGTGCTGGAAGCCCCATCCCTGGACATTTGGAAGGCCAGGCTGGCTGGGGCTGTGAGCAACTGATGGAGTGGGAGGTGTCCCTGCCCATGGCAGGGGGTGGAACTGGATGATCTTTGAGGTCCCTTCCAGCCCTGACAGTTCTATGATTCTATGGCACTCTGACCTCACACCCCCATCCTTCAAAACACAATCAGCCTCTGAGCCCAAAAGAGCTGCACAAACCCCTCTGACCTGACCACTGCACTGTCCTTTCTAGGCTTAAAACCTCCCAACCAAGGTGTGTCCCACCAGATCTGTGCTTTGAGGTGGAACAGAGGAGCTGGGAGCTGCTGGGAACGGGTGGGAGGCAGCGGGGCCGGATCCAGGAGTGGGTCCCTCCTGCCACACTTCCCACCAGGGCTTAAAAAAATCCCCCTGGTTTTCTCTCCCTAATTATGGCCAGGGAAGGTTCGGGCTCCTAATTACAATGCGGAGTGTGCAAAATACAGGTCACCCGGTGCTATTATTATACACCTGGATGGTTTCCATTAATTAAGGGGGGAAAAAAAACCTGGTAAACTGCAGAGGGAGATGGGTGACAGGGGAGCCTGAAGCCATGGAGGTAAAAATACCCCATGGGGGGATGAGCAGTGGGTGATTCATGGGCTCTTGGCAAAGCACAGCCAGTGCCAGGACATTGGGCAGATGGGCTCCAAGGATGGGCTGGTGGCACGTCCCCATCTCCATGGGTGACGCTGCCACAGGCCTCCCAGCTGCAGGTAAAGGGGGTTATGGGGTGGTTTATGTGCTGGGGTGAGCATCCCACCATCACTGGTACTGGAAGGTGGAGGAGAAGGCTGTGACACGATGTGGTGGGTGCTGCACGGGGGCGGGTGGGTGAAAGGAAGAGAGATGTTCTCCCTAACACCAAACCCTCGAGGGCACAGAAATACCCATCAGCTGGAGCAGAGCGAGTCTGCTCCCACCAGCAGCATCCTGGGGTGATGCTTATGTCCTCACCACAGCACTGGGATCCTTCATGGCCAACTAGTTGGATCCTTCAGGACCAACTAGCACCTAGTTGGGCACCCTGTGAGCAGCACTGGGGCTTACAGGGCTCCCAGGAGCCTCTTCACACCCTCCTCTTCCTCACCCTTCCCAAGCCACACAGGCTCTGGCTCCCAATTTGGGAGCTCCATAGCCCCCCCCCCCGAAATAATAATAATAAAAAAGGATGTTATTTGTTTTGTCCCCTAAACCTCTGACCTGAGGGCTCAGCTCAATCAGGCGGTGGAATCGCTGCCTCCAGCCCAGTGCCAGCACTGCCAGGCTGCTGCTCCTGCCTGCTTAGATAACAGCCCTTTGCTAAACAATGAAAACCCAAGGAAAAGAGCAATTACCCTTTTTAAAAGCCAGCCAAGCACAGCCCCAACCCTCCCACCCGTGTACCAGGCTGGGCTGGTCCTAGCGCTGAGATTCAGGCAGGATAAATTTGGTCCCCATGACCCACCAAGTCCCTTCTTCTACCAGGGAAAATCCTTCCCTAGAGCAGAGGAAAGGCTTTGGGATGCTTGAGGAACCACAAGGGGGTTTTGGGGTGATTAATGTTCCATGGTGGGAAGAGGAGCTGGCAGGCACCAGGCCACCCATCGCAGTGCTCCAGCTCATATCCCCTCCTTCACTCCCAGTGGCACAGGGAGGACAATGCCTGATTGTGTTGTGGGAAGCAGCAAATGGTCTCAGGGCTGTTTGGGGAAGGAAAGGCTCCAGCTGGGAACGCCCAGGGAGGGAGGTGGGACACGGGACCCAGCCCAGGCTGCTCCTCAGATCTCTTTTCCATGAGGTTTCTAATGGGGAGCAGAGAGGGCTCAGGGGTGGACAGATCAGTGGAATGGGCTGCCCAGAGAGGTGGGGGAGGCCCCATCCCTGGAGTCCTTCAAGGTGAGGCTTGATGGGGCTCTGAGCAGCCTGCCCTAGGTAGAGATGTCCCTGCTGGTGTAGGGAGGTTGGACCAGATGCCCTCTAGAGGTCCCTTCCAGCCTAAACCATTCTATGATTCTATTCTATGATTGAGCTCAATTTGGGGACATGGGGACACAGCCCAGGGACCATGAGCCAGGCTGGAAACCTCTTCTGCTTTCAGGCATGTGATGTCCTCCCCAGCCAGAGTGACTCAGGAGGCAGAAATCCCCCTGCTCCGAGGCCACCATCATGTCACCTCCTTCCACAGGCACAAGGTCACCACCGTGTCACCTCCCTCCATGGGGAACACCTCCGTGGAGTGGAGTGAGACCACCTGACCACCTCCTTGACCCACTATGGGTGATGTTAGCACAGGTCGGATCCACCATAACTATTTTTTCCCCACTAGAAGGAATCTGGACCTCCTCAAATAGCCCCCGGGGAGCATGGGATGGCTCCAGTGAGCTGGGTGCTGTCACCATGCCAGGGGATGCTCCACTGAAACCACAGGAGAGGAAAAAGCCTCTTAATGACCACAGAAAGCAATTGTGGGAGTCTTGATTTCATTTTGGGTTTTAAACGCCACTTCATTGACTGAGATTGGCTTAATTGTGGTCATTAAGGTGGTGAGGGGAACACTGAGCCTCTAAAAGATGGAAGAGGAGGCTGTGGGGCAGATCTCAGCCCCTTTACTCGTTAGAGGGAAGATCCTCCAGCCCTACAAACCTTCCTCCTTCTCCCAACCACCCCCTTGGCCACCTGCTCCTCTCCCTCCCAGCCGCTGCCTCAGTTTCCCCATCCCCTGACCCAGGGGTGGAGGTCACAGCTGGTCCTCACAGACCAACAGAGACACTTGGTGGAACCTGAGACCTTCCCCAGCCACCAGCTCCAAGAGCAAAGACATTGTCCCCACCACGGGGGATTTTCTCCACGGTTTCCAAGCACATTGGATCAGTAACACGTAGAAGGGGAGCAGTGGAGGGGCCACATCCTGCCCCCATGGCAAGGGTGGGCAGCAGGGCCACCATAGGGTGGTGCCCTATGTTTTAACAGCTTTTGGGGTGTTTCGTGCAAATCCCTCCAACACTGGCCTATGGGAACCTGCGTTCCAAAGCTGCTCCTGATGCACCAACCCATAACAGCCAGAAAACCCCCCACAAGCTGCCCCCACCTCAGCTGCAAAGATCCCCAGACACGGGAGGGGTCTCAGCATCATTTTTAGGGATGCAGGAAGCACCCAGGTTGCATAGTGACAATGCAAACATCAAAAACTGCATTAAAACCCATGGGGGTCGTGGGGATGCTTCATTCATGCCACGTCCCAGTGGCCGGGGAAGGTGAGCAGCTATCGCTGTCGTGACACCACGATACTCCTCAGGCTGTTCCAGCTCAGCTATCGCAGCCCCAGTGCCCCTCCCAGGCTGTCCTCCTGCCGAGCCACGGATAATGAACCTCCTAATAATGATTAATATTGCAGAGCCTCTTGCCTGGAGATGGAGATTAACACCAACCCCCACCTTCCCCAACAGCGGGTCCCCCAAACCGCTGGGGCAAAAATGAAGGAGCCCTTTTCCTCATGGAGTTTAATAAGGAAATAATTCATCAAGGGTGGTGCTTTGCTGACCACCAGCCTGCAAGCCTGCGTGTAGCCAAGGGGAAGGAGTTGGTGCCCACCTTCCCTGGAGTTGTCATGGAAATTGTAATGGATGTTGATTAAGATGCTGCGCTCGCCAAACGCAGACATGCTGCAATTTTCAGAGGGACTCCAGCCTGAAGGAGATTAACCAGATTAATCCTGCCCTGGGTTAAAGGAGAAGCACTGGAGGGACACCCAGTCCCTCGATGGGGCTGGAGAGAGGGAAGCGATGCCCCAAGTCCCCCCCTAGACAAGCTCCATGCTCTACAAATGCAGCTTTAAAGGGATTTTTCCGCCCTATCGCCGAGAGGAATTAAAACCACACCAAAACACTGGGAAGCAGGGAGCTGGGGTGGGATCCACCAGCAAGTGCTGCCAGAAGTGCCCAGCACAGGCAGGGAGCTGAACACCAACCCTGCAGCAGGGGAGAGAGGATTCATCCCACTTCTCCTTCCCGCTTGGATCGGGAGCCATCCCAAAGCTCCATCCCAAAGCTCCATCCCGGCACCGCAGCCCCACAAGCATCTGACAGAGGTGGGATCAGGATTGGACCCACCTGCAGGGCCCCACAGAGAGGCTAGTGAGTGGGATATTGCTCAGAGCCTCCTGAGCCCGCAGGCAGGAGCGTGCCCATAAATAGTCCCTATTTACATATGTAGGACGGAGCCGCCACGCCAGCCACGACCTACTTTCCCTCTGCCCCAGTGGGATGTGGGCATCTTGGGGGGCTGCAACAAGCTCAACTGGGCCCCCTCCAAGCAGCCCACTCCCCAGGAGGAGCAGAAATAGGTTGGGAGTCCCACTTCTGATGCATCCCCACGTTTTCACACCCAAAGCAGCAGCTCCGGGGGCAGCGGTGGCTGCTCACGCCCCCCCAGCGCTGCCGGTGTCGGTACCTATGGGAAGGGACCAGTGGGCTCAGAGCATCCCTGGGGTTTAATCACACTGAGACTTGCTCTGAACAAGCTCAGGACCCACCTCCTACACGTGTCACGAGTTTTGGGGGCTCAGCTCCTGCATATCCCCATAGAATCATATAATTATTTAGGTTGGAAAAGACCTCCAGGATCATCAAGTCCATCTCCTGCCCCTCGCTGCCGTTCCAGAGTCCATCAGCACAAGGCTCTTTGCAAGATGAGGCACAACATAAAGCCCCACACACCCTCCACATGCTATTTTTAATTTCATAAGCCTTTTTGCAGCACTGAGCATCAAGCAATAAGCTTTTACTGGTGCCTCTGGGATGCTCCTTCCCTTAAGGAGCACAGAAACCGATTGGTTTCATACAAACGTGGCTTTTTCCATTAAGAAAAAACCCCACCATAATCCAGTGGTGCTGGAGCATCTTCCCTCTCACAGGCACTTCAGCACCATTCACCTGCGGGTCTGAACTGGAGACGGCACCGGGAAGTCCCAAAGGGGAGAAGTGCTGATATTTATTTACACCCTGTTGTGTCCCTCAGCCTGGGCAGCTCTCAGCAGATCCCCAACATCCAGCNAGGGCTCCAGAACTGGGTGTAGGAAGGAGGTTCCTGCTCTGTCTTTCTACAACAGCAAAGACTCAAAGCAGCCTCAACCTTCTGTTGGAAATCCTCCTTCCTGACACGTTGGGTGTTATTTGTTCAGAGCTATTCAGGGCTTCCAGGCTCTGCTGTTGAAGAAAAACTTATTATTGTAGAGGGACAATAAAAAGCACCTCAACAAGCTCTCAGATACAGCTCCTGGAAGCAGGTGAGGAACAAACAAGCGATGCAAGAGGAGGATGTTCCGCTGCATCTGAGGTCTCTTTTTTCCATCCAGAGTCATTTGCTTTAGTGCTCAACAGCTGAAAGCACGAGGGGAAGAGACAAAAGGGAAAAGAGAGATGTTCTGCTTGGCCAGGGAGGGTTGGGAGGGGAAGAAAGAAGAGAAACCTCTATGGGGGGGGTGGTCAGTGCACTGCCAAAGGTACCAGCATCCCTGTAGAGGATGGATACCAGCATTGCCATGGCAGGGCTGTCTAATGTACCAGTATCCCTGCATGAGGGTGGGTACCAGCATCCCTGGGAAGGGACGAGCACCAGTATCCCTGCAGAGGAACCATTGAACATATCAGCATCCCCTCATGGAGACTGGTACCAGCATCCCTGCATGAGAGACTCCCAAACATACCAGCATCCACACATGGGGACAGGTACCAGCATCCCCCAGCTACACCCAGGACCCAATTTCACCATCTCAAGCCCTGCAACAATTCTCACCCACAAGCCAAAACCCACCAGGCCAGGAGGAAAATTAAAGCAGGGAGAACTTCATCCCAGGGGAGCATCCTCCCAGGGCACCGGGATGCTCATGGCCCTGGCAGCTGTGGGGTTTGTTTCATTCCATCCCCTGGGGAGATCATAGATTCAAAGAATGGTTTGGGTTGGAAGGAACCTCAAAGATCATCCAGTTCCAACCCCCCTGCCATGGCAGGGACACCTCCCACTAGACCAGGATGTTCAAGGCCCCATCCAACCTGGCCTTGAACACCTCCAGGGATGGGGCATCCACAGCCCCCCTGGGCAACCTGTGCCAGGGTCTCATCACCCTCACAGTGAAGAACTTCTTCCTAATTTCCAATCTAAATCTCCTCTTTCAGTTTGAAGCCATCACCCCTCATCCTATCACTACAAGCCCTCATAAAAAGGATATTTCTTGTCTCTGTACAGAGCAAGGAAGAATCTCTCCACACAGTGACCATCTCCCACCACACACTGTGTTCTCCTCAAGGAAAACACAAGTCAAAGGATTCACCTTGTGCTTGGAAAAGTATTTCCAGCTCTGAACTCAGCAGGCAAAGCTTGCAAATGGGAGCCTGAGAAGGTCCCACAGCCCAGTGGGTGAAGGAAACAGACCCCAACGTTTGGTTTCACAAAATGGGAAGGTTTTCATGGGGGTTTCACTGCTGGTGTGACCAGCTGGCAAAGGCACATCCTTGGGAAAGCACACAAAAAGCCAAAGACATTTACTAGCCTGAAACACCATCAGACCCCTCGTTTTCAAGTCAAATCAGCCCAGCTTGTCTTCATAACAGGTTATTTTTTCCCCCCTCCCAGGAAACACTTTCCTACATTTCATCTCCAGGAAAATGTGGCTTTCCAGGTGTCCCCCCTGGGCAGGACCTGCTGCCACCCAAGGCCCTTCTGGCCATGTCACCCAGACCTGCTCTTCCTCCCCTGATTTCCCCTCATGGGATTTTCTTTCCTCTTTCTCACACCAGTGAGGTTCAAGCCACGCTGTGCCAGTCCTGAAGTCACCCAACCAGGGTGTGCAAACCCTTGGGGCTCTTTGCCAAGACAAGTCCTGGTCCCCAAACCAGCAAAGCAAAGTCCCACAACACTGGGTGCTGCAGCAGAGAGAACCCCACACTCTGCCTGGTCCTGGGCTCAGGACTCTTGAACCTCCAGCTCCTTGCCCCAGAGAAACAGCCAGGCTACAAATCGTAGCAGGAGGAAGGAAAACAATCATGAAAATTCACTAGGTCAGTGATTTTTAGGCTGGGAAGTGCAAGGCTGGAGCAAACAAGGGTGACCTCCAGCCCTGCTGCCTGCCCGAGAACCAGGGACTTTTTTTCCCTGGAAGATCCTGAGTCAAACAAAGCAACGTGGAAATTCCCCTTATCTGCAGGACTTGGCCTGTTTCTCCAGGAGCACCCGATTTCCCATCATCTCCTGCCCCATCCCCACAGCTGGCCAAGGCACTGGGGAAGGTCAAGTTTGGGGCTTCCCTAATTAACAGTGTCCAGAGACACGTGGGAGGCCCTGACCCTGCTCCAGCATCGCTGCGAACGCCAGAAAGAAGAAGGAACCCAACTAACCCCTTGGTGCCTTTTCAGTTGAAGTGAAGTTGAATTTTCACCATGCTGGGGAGAGCCACAGGGCTGGGTTTTCAGACTCCTGGTTATGGGAGGGGGTTTAGACCTTGTCCCATCACCCAGAGCTACCAAGATGGGCGAGTAGGAGGCAGGGAGCCTGCTGAGGATGAGAAGCACTCAGAAAAGAGCTGGAATAGCACACAAACCATGTTGTTGGGATTGGGGTTTTTTTCCCTCTAATTGCTTTTGCTATTTTAACCGAGCCAGACATTTCCTTGACGATTTTCAAGGGCTATAAATGTTTTATGTCCCTTCCCTCTACGCTCAGACAGCAACTTTTGCTGATGCTCGGTGGAAGCAAGACCTGGAGTGGAGCAGCTGGGGGCTGCCAGGGTGCAAAGGGACGGGGACACCGGGCACAGGGGGAATATCCAGCCCTGGATCCACAGGGAAAGTCATCACCATCCCCCCCTGCATCGTGTCCTCTCCTCCCCCCTGTTCCTAGAAGGAGATCCCACCGCCCGGCCCCCGTGCAAGATGTCTTTCTGCTGCAGGAAACTATATATAGAGCCTAAACCCTTTGGGGGCTTTGCTGCTTTCTGAGATATTTATAGCTGGAAGCAAACTCCGGCTGAGCTCACTGGGAGAGGCTGGAATTGAGCTGGGAGAGGTGGGATCCAGCCAGTGCCTGCAGCAGGGCGCTGGGGTGAGCAGTCCCCAAACCACCAGCTCCCTGCACTGCCATGGGAGGGAAGGGGTGAGGTGTTCATCTGCCAGGGGTCTGGGGAGAGATTTGGAGGGTTTTGGCCAAATCTGGAGCAAAGAGGATGAGTGGCAGAGCTGAGAGCCCAGGAACAGCCCAGCTGCTGGTCTGCAGCTCGTAGCCAAACAAGCAGACACTCAACGCAACCCATCTCACCAAGAACTTCTCCCAGGGGGTGGGAAATTCCCCTCAGCAGCTCCTCGACTGCTCTGAGCATCCAAAGAGGAGCAGGAGGGAAGAAATGATCCTTTTCCCAAAGGCTGAGCGTCCAGCCCTGCTCCTCTCACCCACGGGGCTGGGGGAGAGCAGCCAAATCTCTGCCTGCTCATCCTCCTCCCATCCCAGCTCTGACACAGCCCATCAGGCAACACAGCCCAGCTGGAGGGAGGGAAACAAGGAGGGGAGAGGGGTGGGGAGGGGGATGCTCCATTGCAGCCATTTCCTGAGCCAGGGGATAAAAAAACCTGAGGTGTGAGGGGACGTGTGAGGGCTCTGCCCCCAGTCCTGCCCAGTGGGAAGAACTCACCCTGCCCTGTCCCAGCAGCACTAGAGCCACAGAATGGGTTGGGTGGGAAGGGAAATTTAAAGGTCATCTCATCCAACCCCCTGCAGGGAGCAGGGACATCTGCAACTAGAGCAGGTTGCTCAGAGCCCCAAACAACCTCCCCTGCAATGGTGCCAGGGATGGGGCAGCCACCTCCTCTCTGGGCAACCTGGCACAGGCTCTCAGCACCAACATTCTCTTCCGTCTCTCTACTCTAAATCTCCCTCTTTTAGTTTAAAATCATCACCCCTTGAGTAGCAGCATCACCAGCAGCATGAAGCTGTTCCTCATACTGGGGTTAGAGCACCAGGGGGTTACCCAGCTGCAGATACATCCTTTGCTTGCTCTGGAGCTGGCAAGAGCAGAGAGCTCTGAGCTGGGTCAGAAGAAGAAAAACCCCACACTGAGGCTCCTGGGACCCTCTCTTGTATAGGTGCTCAGCAGCTGGGGTGGCCCCAGCCAGATCCTCAGCCTCACACCAGGCTGGTGACACCAGCACCTAAAAGCTCCTCAGAATGAAAATCCAGAAATAAACTCTTTTCACCAAATATTGTGTCCACGTCTAAACAGAGGAGGCCACGGGGTTGATCTTCCCCAGCCCCTTCTCTGGTGCACAAAACTTTGGTGCCCAGGGGCTGGATGGAAACATCCCAAGGAGACAGTTTAGAGTCAAAAAGTCACTGTTTAGACCCAAGAAACTCACTCTTCAGGTGGAGGGAGGTGGGACACCAAATTATTGCTTCCTTCAGCCCCAGCCACCCCTCGTCTGCCCCCTTCCCTTTACAACTGGTGTAATTCCAGTTCCCTCCTGGGTCAGGATGGTTTGAAGCTGGATTCCTGCATCCAGAGCCCAGCCAGGCTTTCCCCCCCCCTCCTCTTCACACACCAACCCAAAATATCCAAAGGACGTGCCCCTCACAGGCTATTTCTGGCTCTCATTGGGGATGCTACAGACACAGACAGAGGTTGGTTGTCTGCAGAGTGAGGCCAGGCTTTGACAACCAGCATCCTTGGCACACACAGCCCTGGCTGGACACGTGGCAGAAGCATCTCGGGAGCATCCAGGGGATCCAGAGGTTCCACACCAGCAGAGGAGGGAGTTTTGCTCTGAGATGCAGATCCCCCTCATGGCACATCCCTCCCTCCTGGCTCTTTTTGGCCCCTTTTTACTCCAAGACTAAGCAGGCATGGCCTGGCTGAGCTCAGCTCAAAGCAGGAGGCCCAGCTGCTCCAAACACAGGGTGTCACTGATGGAGAAGTGTCCCTAGGGATGTGTATGTCCCCACAAGGGATGATGCACCAAGGACGCCAAGTAACCCCTGCAAACCCAGCCATGCCCATCCCACCACCATGCCCTGTTCAGTGGATTCCCTTTCACAGAATCATTTGGGTTGGAAAAGACCTCCAGGATCATCAAGTCCAACCTTCATCCCAACATCTCCCTGACCCCCAGACCATGTCCAAAGCCCCACATCTACTTGTTTGTTGAACCCCTCCAGGGATGGTGACTCCAGCACCTCCCTGGGCAGCCTGGGCCAGTCCCTGACCACTCTGTCTGTAAAGAACTTCTTCCTAATGTCCAGTCTAAACCTCCCCTGGTGCAACTTCCTCTGTGTCAGCAAGAGCCTTCCCTCCCACCCTCCTCTTCCTTCAGCCTTTGGCTGGGTATTTGAATTTAAAGGTCATCTGGTCCAATCTGCTCTGAAGAGCCATGGAAAATAAAGGGGTTCAGGATGCTCCACAGCCAGGATCTGTTCCCACCCAAGACCAGGCATCCTGGAGGGAGCAGAGCTGCAATGATCTCCACCCACCTCTGCACAAACATCCCTGGGGGTCACCTGTGGTGGCATTTGGGGATGGTGTGACCCACATTGCAGGGCTTTGAACACTGGCAGCCTGGACAAGAGGAAAGGGCCTCAAGTTGCCCCAGGGGAGGTTGAGGTTGGAGCTGAGGAACAATTTGTTGCTGTTTGGGGTTGTTGTGGCTGTGGCAGGCTGGGCAGGGCAGTGGTGGAGTCCCCATCCCTGGAGGGGGTTCCCAGGAGTGGAGATGTGGGGCTGAGGGCCAGGGGTCAGTGGTGCCCTGGCAGGGATGGGGGAACGGGTGGACTTGATGATCTTAAAAGTCTTTTCCAGTCAAAATAATTCTGTGATTCTCTGAGGCAGAGGAGCAGGCATTAATTAATCCCAATTAAAGGCAAGATGGCAAAGAGGGAGCAGCAGCTGCATCACCCCAGTCACAGCACTGAGGAGTGTGGCTCAGAACTAGCACCCCAGAAATCCAGGAGGTCCTGCCCAGCAATGCAGGACCCCAACACTGCTGGGGACACCCCGATGGCAGAGGGGACAGCCTGGGGAGCCAGGCCAGCTTGGGAACCCCCCTACAGCCCCTCCCACAGCCTAATTGCAGCTTGCCAGGCAGCTAATGAGCAGGTTGCACCCAAAACAATGATTTACTGATCAATGGGGAGAAAAGCTCTTTTCAGTGGCAGGAGAAAACAAAACCAAGTGGTTATAGAGGTTGGGTGCTGCTGGGTGCTGTGTCCCAGGCAGCTCTGCTCTCCTGAGCATCCCAGCCAGGTCCAGCTCTGACACCTCCAGCACTTGCAGGTCACTGAGGAACCTGGTGAGATGACAATGGCCACGGCCACCAAGCCCAGCACAGGACCCTGGATCATCCCAGCTCGCTGCACTTGGTACCTCAAGTCTCTGTTTGATGCCCAGGTCCTTGTTTAACACCCAGGTCCTTGTTTAACACCCAGGTCCTTGTTTAACATCCAACATCCCCATCAGCAAACACACACCAGCATGTTCCCTAATTAACACCAGGCTAATTAAGATCTCACCCGGGTTTGTATGGGATGTTAGATGGGTCCTCTGATGGAAGCAGCAATGGCAGCACTGCATGAGTCTGGAGAAGAGAAGGCTCCAAGGAGACCTTCTGGTGGCCTTCCAGGATCTGAAGGGGGCTACAAGAAAGCTGGGAGGGACTTTTGAGGCTGTTGAGTAGTGGTAGGACTGGGGGGAATGGGTCAAAACTAGAGGTGAGGAGATTGAGATGAGACGTTAGGAAGCAGTTGTTGGCCAGGAGGGTGGGGAGACACTGGCCCAGGTTGCCCAGAGAGGGGCTGGAAGCCCCATCCCTGGACATTTTTTAGGCCAGGCTGGCTGGGGCTGTGAGCAACTGCTGTAGTGGGAGGTGTCCCTGCCCATGGCAGGGGGGTTGGAACTGGATGATCTTTAAGGTCCCTTCCAACCCTGACGATTCTATGATTCTATGAGACACGAGCTGTGCACCCTGGCAGGGCACCAATGTGCAACCACTGGGGGCTAATTAGGGCTTAATTAATCCCCACCAGTGCCATGGGAGCAGCAGGAGCGGGTGCTCCAGGTGGCAGCTCCCTGGCACCCAAGCACCCTGCACCGAGCTCACCAGGAGCACCCTGCAAAGCTGGTTTATCATATTCTGTGTTATTTGTCCCAAAGAGGGGGTGAGAAAGGGAGGGGGGGACACCAGCCAAGGACCAAAGCACCCCAAAGTGACGGGGCTGTGGCAGCCAGTTCTCCCAGTGCCTCCAAAAAAGGGAACCTCTCACTCCCAGCAGCTCTGGGGCATGGCTGGAGCTGCAGAAAATCATCCCATCCCATCAACAAATACCTGGCAGCTCCGGGTTTTTCCACTGGGCCAGAGCCAGGGCTCGGGAGCAGTGTAAGGGCTGGTCCCTGCCTCCTCCACACGCTCCCAGTAAGAGCCACCTCCCAGTAAGAGCCATCTCTGGTGACACTCAGCTCCGGCTCTCAAACACCCTTGTCCCAGTGGCAGGAGATTCCCACGACCCCTCACCTGGCACTGGGCAAAGACACGGAGCCCGTGTCCCAGGGAGAGGGAGAAGTGAAGATTAAATGATGCTTCTGCCCCAAAACTCCCCAAAATGAGGAAAAAAAAGACATTATTCCAGCTTCCCCTCATTAATCTTTATGGGTGTGACGAAGGAGCTTCCCAGCAGCATCTTGGGACCCAACAGATATCCCTGGGGCTGGCAGCACCTGGAGAAGTTGTCAGGAGCCTGGTAGACCCAAATTTCCCTGAAATGAGCTGGAAATGGTGGATTCACACCTAGTTTGGGGCTGGGAAGCTCTTTGTGTGCTCCGTGCCAGCTCTACTCGCTGCCTCTGCTCTGGGGTAGGAGAGGAACACTGGGGCTCTCTGTTCTGTTACAGCTTTCCTTGCAAAAAATAAGAAAGAAATAAGATTTTTTTATCCAAAATGCCCCTTTGGGCCCAAGCCTCCCACTCTCTCCCCCCAAAACGCAGCCCTCTGCTCTATTTTTGACATTTTCTAACAGGAGCATCACCACAAACCCAGCCAAGCTCGTGCTGCCCTTCTCAGCAGCTCTTCAGCCCGACCAACGTGGCTCATGAAATAGCTCCATTCCCCTCCTCCTCCTCCTCCTCCTCTGGAAAACAGCATTTTTTGGCAAACAAACTGTTTTGCCAACAAGTTGCTCTCAGTGCTGCCTGGGAGACGACGCTTCTCCCCAGCTCCAGCCTCCCCCACCCCCATGGGTCCCAATTCAGGTCCCAAACTGGGTCTGCAGCGATGGGGGGACACCCCTGGGCTCCTCCACATTGGGGGTTTTCCCCCCTTCTTGCTAAAATAAGCCTCGTTTCACCCTCAGCCAGGGAAGAAGCAGCAGCCCTGAGGTTGCTGCTGTTATTTTTAACTTGAAATAAATAGTTTGAGCCGTGGCCAAGCTGTTCAAGGGAGGGAGATGCTTGGAGATGCTTCGAGTCGTGGCCACAGAGATGTAAACACACATGGCCCGGGCAAGGCAGAGAGAACACCCTGAACCAGACCAGGGAGAGCTGAAATCCCCCGTTCTAGGAGCTGAAATCCCCTTTCTGGGATGCCAAAGCAAAAAAAGGGGCTACAAGCTTGGGGAGCATCATTCCCAGTGTAGGCACCTCAGCAGCACCCATTGCTGTTCACCCCAAATCACTGCTGACCCCTCCACTGCTCATCCCTGCACCAGCCGTTGGGTTAAATGCTTCACCAGGACTAGAATTAACTTTTTGAGCCATTTTCAACAAAAAGCCTTGAAAGAACCAGCTCTAAAAATGCTCCCACCTTCCCAACAGCAGAAAGGAGCATCCCTGTGCCACCTGCACCACCCTGGGTTCAACCTCATCCCTTCCCAGCCACAGCAAGACCCTAAAAACCAAGGTTTGTGGGGGGGCAGACGCTGCAGCCAGGCTGAGTTTGGCAGCCCCAGGAGCTGCTCTTTGCCTGGATCCAGCCACATCTTTCCCCCTGCCTGGACTTGCAGCAGCTCCCGTCCTGCCCCGCGGGGCTGGGCACAAAGGGGGCTCCCGGAGGGCGCCGAAGCGCTCGGGAGCTTTGCACGAGCAGCTCGGCATAAATGTCAGATTAATTAACTGGGGAAGATGTATGTGGGGCCACAAAAAGCTCTCTGTTCACCCCCCCGCCCTTCCTCCCACCTCCTCTCTCCCCGGAGCCAGGCCCTGCCCAGGGAGCCCAAGAGCTGCCGGACACTCCCCAGGGCAAATATTTTCCCCCTCCTCTATAAAGCACCAAATCAAGGGAACAGGGGAAAGCACAAAGTGAGGATGGAAAAGCTGGAGAACCTCTCTGGCAGCTCCTGCTTCTCCCTCCACACACGTGTTGAGGCAGCATCTCCAGGGACACGCTCCCAGCTGAGCATCTTCTGCCGTGGCCAGGCTGATACCACCGGGGTGGGAAACAGAGGCACGACCCCCCCTCTGTCCATCACAAGTTTGGGGGCATCACCCATTTTGATGGATAAATCCTTCCCCAGAAGCTCCCCAGGGTCCTGAGCCAAAGGAGACTCATGCAGACATTAACCAGAGCAGGGAGGATGTGGAGGGAAGGGGGATGCTGAGGATGCTGAAGATGCTGAGGATCACAGCTCTGGGTGAAGGCACCTGCCCACAACTCCCAGGAGATACCAAACCATGTGCTGGAGAGGATTTCCCCCCCAAATCCCTGCTCCCCACCTCCTGAGCAGGGAAGTTAGGTTTGCAGAGATGCCGAGTGCCAGGTTCGTGCACTGAGAAGTAGAATAAAAGCAAAAAACACACCCAGAGCCACGTAGGGTGCAAGGACATGATGGGTGCCAGCCCCCCTGGCCTGCCCCGAGCAGGGAAAGCTCGGTGGGACACGGATGTGGGGACAGGGTTAACACCCCAGGCTAAAGCTGTTTAAAAGTCTGCAGAGGTTTGGAAAGGGAAAGGCTCCATCCTCAGGGTTTGGTACCCGGCTCACGTCCCGCCGGGACGGGCATTCCCTCGGCCCCGCTGCCGTCTCCCAGGGCTGCCACCAGCTCCTCCGGGGGAAAAGGAGCCCTGGGGACACTTGGGGACTTAACCCCCACCACACACAGGCAGAGAAGGGAGATGTCAGCAACCCTGAACCCCTCAGGAAGCTCTGGAACTCTGTTGTTGTTATTTTTGCTCCATTTCTCCCCATGAATTGCTTCACCTCTCGCTCCTAAGCGGAAGGAGCTGGGTGCTGAGCACGGCTGGATGGGGAGAACTGGGGTGTCCCCACAAACAGGACTGGGCTGAACCACCACATCACCCCGGTGCACACCAAATCCACCTCGGGAGCCAGGTTGGGTCCTGGCAGACTCGTTCCATGCCACACAACTTGACAGCAGCCCCCAGAGCACCCACAAACCTCAGAAGGGAGAGACCCCCTCATGTCCTTGATGCCAGGCTGGCCAACAGGGAGCTTCCAATCCCAGAGCACCACAAACATCATGGGAATGAGGGTGTCCTGCAAACCCCTCCACCAGTGTCGGGGGGAACCAGAGGTGTGGGGAATGCTGAAACCCCCAAACCTTCTACAAGGAGAAGTGGATGCTCCACCCAAAACCTCTGCAGGGTCATCTCTGGGTGCTGCATTCCCCGTCATCCCTCCGGATTGAGCCAAGGGTGGATTTTAAGGGATTACAAGGAGCAAGGGGTGTGATCCCACATTGACCTTTGCCAGGAGATCCTCATGGGAACACACTCTGGGGTGGAATCAAAATCATCTCCCTGATACCCTACACAGAAGAGTAGGATGAGGCTGGTCCCAAAGCAGCCTGGCCCCAGAGCCCCCACAGCCAAAGCTGCAGCAGGGCCAAGGACGTGAGCAGCCAGGACCTGTGGAAAGGTCACAGCTAATCAACGCTCGCAGTAATTAAGGTGATGAGTTGATCCCTAAGGTCACGGCTCAGCAGAGACAAGGCAAAACATCTTCCCAGCACACCCAGGGACCTGGGGTGCCCAGACTGGGGGTATCACATAGGGCTGGCTGGGACCCTCTCCCTTGGAATCTCCCCACGGCCCATGCCTGGGCCACCCTGCCTGATTAAAGCTCATCTCCTGCATCTAATTAACGTGAGCAGCGCTGCCCTCTCAGGCCCCAAACGGTCCCCAGATGCCACTCAGCTGCCAGCATCCCAGCTCCCCACCAGGCCCTGCACAGAGGAGGAAGAGGAGGAGGAAGGACTGGCCCCCCCAGCCTGCGTGTGGTCTGCCAGCTCTCCCAGCTGTGCAGTAAACAGCCCGCTTTTGGATTCTTGGGTGTCTAATAAGGGGTTGAGCTCACCCTCAGGCATGGCTGAAGCAGGGGCTCATTTCCACCAAGATGCTTGGAACTCCCAAACTCAAAGTGGTCCATGGCTGGCTCCAAAGGGATGAGGCAGGAGATGAGGGTCAGCAGGGATGGAGGGTGAGCTCCTGAGTCCTGGGGAATCCCAGTCAAACCCAAACCTACATCTCCATGATGCTGTTGAGAAATCCATTGCCAGGATGGAGCCACGCCAGGAGAGGCCCCTGCCCCGCAGCGCTCCCACGGAGGCACATAAAGGGTTAAAGGGCCTGATCCCAGTGGGACTGACCCCAGCTTCCCCAAACTCGGGGCCAAGGGAGGTCACAGACACCATGAGATCAAAGGGAAGTGCTGAGTCCTGGGGGACTCATTACGGTTCAAGCACATCCCTGTGCCAAGCCCAGCAGCTTCTGGTCTCTCCATGGTCCCTGGGACAGGGACATGTGGTGCTGGGCCCATCCCAGGGGGCTTTATGGGCTGGGTGCCAGCGGGAGCTGGAGTTATTTGTCCAGTCTCCACAATGCAAATATTAAATAATTCTCCGGGTGCTGCTCCAGAGCTGGGCTCCCTGGCAGGAATCAGGGTTTGCAGTCAGCACTACCCACTCGCCTGCACGACTGCACCAGGGGGTGGGGGTCCCCAGATCCATCCCCCATCCCGTTATCATGGCAGAAGTCTGGGATGCATTGGAGATGTGCCATGTCACTGCTTCCCATCCCTGGGAGATGCTGAGACTTTGTCCAACGAGACCGAACGATTCAAAAGCTTCAATGAAGAGGAGGAGAGAGGAGAGGCCTCGGTCCCCTCCAGGTGAGGATGCCCGATGTCTCCTCATGGGGAAAGCAGCTTCCTCCATCCTCCCTTCCCAAGAGCATCCCATCACCTCCCATCCCAGCATCCAATAAGCCCGTAACCTTCCCTGCCTAATTATCCTCAGCGAATGCCAGCGACCATCAGCATCACCACCCACTAACCAGCAGCTAAAACTCCCCAAACGGGGAAGGGGAAAAGTTCTTTGTGGGGGGATTGAGCAGCCACGCAGCCGACCCCCCGCCCACCACGGCACAACCACACCCCCAAGGATGGAGAGGAGCTGCTGGTGGAGCTCAGGCTTCCCCGGATCAATGGCAGAGCATTCAGCTTAATAAACCACCCTTTGATCCACAGCACACGCGGCATCGCCGGGAGCCACCAGATTTATCACCGCTCGGACCAGTAAATCACACCTGAGGGGCTTCTCAAGGGCTGCTTGGAAGAGCCAAAGTTGCATCTGTCTCTTCAGGAGGGGAAGAACGGCTGCTGGGAAAACGCCCCCCACACAACAAGGGGTGTCAGCCCATGGCACCCCCAAACCAGAACCCCGGGAGGATGGGGAGAGCTCTGGGGGATTCAGGTTGTGTGCTGGGGAGCAGCCAGGCCCGGGGACTTCTTCCCCTCTCCAGGAGAGGAGGAGGAGGAGGCAGTGAGGAAGGCTGCGAGGGGAGGAAGCCCTCTCCGTGCTCTCACATTCCTCCTGGGATGCGCTGGAGAAGCATCTTCTGGCTGCAGGAGGATCCTTCCCGGGGGGCATCACCCAACAGCCAGCGCCCCGCGAAGCCACCCCGGGTCCCCCAGATGCTGCCATGGGCAAGGAAGGGCGAGGGCAGAGCTGGGCAAGGACAGGCAGGGCAAGGGCTGGGAGCAGGCAGGGGTGGGTGGCTCCGATAGAGTCTCCGAGCCGGAGCGTTCAGGAGATGGAGTGAAGCAGTTTTGGAAGCACCACGAGGATCTCCAGACTCTTCCTCCTGCCTACATCCAACTCCTCTCCCGGGAAAACCTCCCGGGAATCTCTCGAGCAAAGCGGGGCCGAGCCCGGACAGCCCAGGGGCACCCACCCGGGTCCATCCCGGGGATGCAGGGGACACTCTCGGGGGGCAGGCAGGAGGGGGGGGTCGGGGCAAACCCCCCTCAGGTTTCCACTGAAAAGCAGGAGCGGGGTTTTCCTGCCTCTCCCCTCTCACAGGGTGTTTTTTCAGCCCATGTTTCCCTACGACCTTCAAATGGCAGCTGCCTGCAGCCCCCCCCTCAGGCACAGGGCAGCCCCCCCCCGCCTTGCCTGCACCCAGCCCTGCCTGCACCCCTGGGCTCAGCCCTGCCCCGGGGGGGTTGTCACCGGCTCCTG
Organism: Brachypteracias leptosomus; assembly: GCA_013401335.1. Classification (NCBI taxonomy): domain Eukaryota; kingdom Metazoa; phylum Chordata; class Aves; order Coraciiformes; family Brachypteraciidae; genus Brachypteracias; species Brachypteracias leptosomus. The sequence goes on along the minus strand of VYZX01017274.1, from coordinate 35,452 downwards.
GCTGCGCTGCCCGAGGGGGGTCTCCAGTTTTGGGGGTGCTGGCACGGAGCAGGGTGAGGGGCCCCACTGAGCCGGGTGCCCCCTCCCCTCCCAGGAGCAGCGTGTGAGCCCCAGGGTGGGCTCCGGAGCCCCCCCAACCACCCAGCAAGGTGCTGGCGGACCCCACCCCGGTGCCGCTCCCCACCACCCTCAGGGTGCCGGCTCCGGGCCCCCCCCTCCACGCTGGGTACGGGTCCCAGAGCTGGATGCCGCCACACTCCCCTCCGCTACCAGCTCCCCGCCCTGCCCAGCCGGGTGCAGGTTCCCCCCCCACCACGTACGGTATCGATACGGGTCCCACGCCC
>VYZX01017274.1:0-34475 GCA_013401335.1 Brachypteracias leptosomus | reverse complement strand
ATGGGGCGGGATCAAGGGCAGACCCGGGGGCAGATGAAGGGGATTGGAGTAGGTAAAAGATGGGACTGGGGCAAACTGGGGGGATCCGGGGATACATAGGGTGGCCTGGGGGCAGATGTGGGGGCCCAGGAGTAGATGGGGAGGGCTGGAGCAGATGGCAACAGCCTTGGTGCAGACTGGGGTACCCGGGGACAGATGGGGGGACCCAGGAGTAGATACAGGAGGGACCTGGGGCAGACTGAGGGGACTCAAGGGTAGATGAGGTGGTGCTGAGGCAATGGGGGGACTGAGGGGCAGTTGGGGGTCCCAGGAGTAGATGAAGGAACTCGGGGGGATACGAGGTGGGGATCAACAGGCAGATGGGTGGGGACAAGGGGTCACCTCAGTGCAGACAGAGGAGAGGAACCAGGGGCAGATGGGGACCCTGGGATCTGCCCCCAGGGTGGGACCCCCCACCTTGCCCACTCCTTGTGCCTCCCCTCCGTGGGACCCTTGGTCACCCCTGGGTGGGTGCTGGGGCCAGGGACACCCCCGGAGACACAACCCGGGAGCCACCCAGCCCTGGGCCAAGAGCTCAACCAGCCCCACAGCCCTGTGCCTCAGTTTCCCCTTTCAGAAAAGCAAGGCTAAGGGTGGGCCCAGGGGACAGAGCCATTCCCTATCCCCACAGTGGCTTTCAGGGGTGCCCCTGGGGTGACTTTGCCTCGAATTTGAGCCTTTGGTCACCCCACTGGGCCCGGGTGGTGGGAGCTGTGGGTGAGCTGGGAACAGGCGGGGTGGGATATAAATGAGTCGTTTCTCACACGTGTGTGATTCCTCCTAATGGCTTTGGCACACCGGCTGTGAAAACCTACAAATGTACTCGGATTCTCATCAAACCCCCTCATCTGAACACAAAATACACACCAGGAGGGGAGCAAGGGAGTGTGACCTGGGAGAAAGGGCACTGCCCGCCCAGTACCACCAGTTTGGGAGGGGAAAGGAGCTAAAACTGGGGATGCAGCCCCTGGATGGGGAGAGTCGGGGCATGGCCCTGGGGGAGCATCCCCCTGATCCACATTGGATGGGAACCCTCCTCTTTGGGGGTGTGAAACATGGCGAGGGGGGGTCTGCTTTGGGGTCCCCACCGGAGTGACGTCCCTCTGCTTTAATTGTGCTGTAATTAGCAGGATTCTAATTAATAATTTATCTTTCTTTTTTTTTTTTAAAAAAAAAAGTGTATTAATATCACTAGCGAGGAGCTGAGGAGGGGGCAAAACCCAGGGAAAGGTGGAGAAACCCAGCGGGGATGGGTCGGGGTCCTTGGGGGGGGTCCCCGGGGTAATGTGGAGGGGTCCCTTGGACAGCGGGGGGGTCCCCGGGACAGGGGAGGGGCCGGGCCGGGCCCGGGGCTTTGCTGGGGCTGCATCGCCCCGCCGTGGCCGCGGCCACTGCTGCAGCTCCGCCCGAGATGGGCGGGGGGGAAAAGTCCCCGCAGGTCCCCACCGAGGGGATGTCACCAGAGAGGTGGCCCCTGGAGAGTGGAGGGGAGGGAGAAGTGGCTGCACAGGGGGGTCGGGACCCGGCTCCCACCCCCGCTGCGGCCCCATTGGGAGCGGGAGATCTTGTTCCATGAGGGTGTGATGGAACCTGGGTGTGATCATGGAATCATGAACGGTTGGGGTGGGAAGGGGCCTTTCAAGGTCACCTTGTCCAACCCCCTGCACTGAGCAGGGACATCTGCAACTAGAGCAGGTTGCTCAGAGCCCCAAACAACCTCCCCTGCAATGGTGCCAGGGATGGGGCAGCCACCACCTCTCTGGGCAGCCTGGCACAGGCTCTCACCACCCTCAGCACCAACAATCTCTGCCTTCTCTTTAGTTTAAATTTCCATCTTTTAGTTTAAACCGTCCCCCCTTGTCCTGTCCCAACAGGCCCTGCTCAAAACTCTGTCCCCATCTTTCTGACAGGCCCCTTGAAGATCCCAAGAAGGTCTCCCTGGAGCCTTCTCTTCTCCAGGCTGACCAAGCCCAACTCTCCCAGCCTGGTTCCCAGCAGAGGGTTCCAGCCTTCGAGCATTGCTGGGGCCCCCTCTAGACCCATGCTGGGTGTGATGGATCCCTTCACATCTCTTTTCCAGCACAAACCAGCTGCACTGACCAAAGCCAGACCCCCACGGAATGACCCAGACGTGTCCTTCCTGGCCACCCCCTGCCATGCCCCCTCCCTCACCCCAGGGGTCAGTGCTGCTGCCTCTGGAGCTGCAGCCCAGGCTGGGCTCAGCTCTGCTGCTGCTCTACAACCTCAGCCAGATCCTTCCCCAGGATCAGGCAGGGAGCAGGAGCCTGCAGGGCTGGGCAAGAGCTAAACCTGCTCCACACCTTCACTGCTGCCCTGGTGGGACAGCTGCTCAGGGTTAACCCTGGACCTACAGGTGTCCAGGAGAAGAAACATGGAGCCTGGGCAGACTCTCACCCCACTTCCCAACCTCACCCCCAACATAGACACTCAATGCTAAATTAAAAAATAAAATAATATATATATGTACATGCACACACATATCCCTTGCTTCTACCACATTCTGCCCCAAATCTGCAGCCATGCCACTGCCCACCTGAGCTGCTGAAGCACCAGGAGTTAGATGAAGTGTTAAAGTGCTGTAAGATCTGTAAGAGCAGGAGCTCCAGGACATGGGACCCAAGTGCTCCTAGAACCCCAGTGGCTGCTGCCTGCCGGGCAGAGGCTCAGGCTGGCTGCAAACCCTGGGTAAAAGCAGGGGCAGAGAGTCCCAGCCAGGTTCTTCCACTAAATTTAACAGGAGGCATGAAAATAGATTGAACCTGCTGCTGGTCACAGGTGTATTGGCTTGTGTTGAGGGGTGAGGAGGGCAGGGCAACGTGGGCAGGGTCAGGAGGTTGATGTACACTCCAAAATCAAACATTGCAATGCCCTGAGCCAAAAAACTAATTTCCTGTAAAACGAGCAGTTTCTTCCCCTCCATCAAGTTGTCACCATTTGCAGGAGGGCTCAGACCTGGTGGGGTTTCCTGAATGAGTCTGATGATCACCTTCAGAAAAGGGCCTTTAAACCAGCGGCCACCCAACAGCCCCCCAGGGACAGGGGAGGTCCTGTCCCCTGGTAAATGGAGAACTGGTGGTAGAGGGAGACCAATGTTCTCCCCAAGCAAGGGTATCTCAGAGTCATGTTTGGTGGCATGGGATGAAATGCAGAGCTGGAGCTTCCCAGAGAGGGAGTTGGGGGAATGAAGGACAAAGGTGGTCAGAGAAGTTGCACAAGAACATGGTCTGGATGGACAAGGAGTCAGGGTGGGTGGGATGCAGGTGAGCAGGACAGTCCTGAGTTGCTCACCCCATGCTGGGCTCTGAGCTGAGTTACCTCTGGGGAAGGAGACTTGGGATGGGGGAAAAGACTTGAAACATGAGCTCGGTGCTCACTGTGCTCTTCTAGCAGAGATCAATGAACCACAAACATCCCAGTGCTTGGTGGCACTGGGGCATCCCCACCTCGACTGGCAGGTGCCGCTCCCCACACCCCAGAAAGTGAAGAAGAGGATGAGGACAGAACAGCATCTGCACAACCATCAGCTCCATGGATCACCAGCCACAGCCGGAGAAGGCGGCAGGAGGAAAGGGAAGAGGAAAGATGGGGCAGAAGATGAAAGGTACTGGGGAAAGTTATTCCTGAGTCCAGTGCTGGGCTCCCCAGTTCAAGAGACACAAGGAGCTACTGGAGAGAGTCCAGGGGAGGCTGGGAAGATGCTGAGGGGCCTGGAGCATCTCTGTGCCCAGGACAGGCTGAGAGCCCTGGGGCTGCTGAGCTGCACAAGAGAAGCCTCAGAGGGGATCTGATCAATGCTGAGCAAGAGCTAAAGGGTGGGGGCAAGAGGCTGGGGCCAGACTCTTGTCAGTGGTGCCCAGGGACAGGACAAGGGGCACCGGGCACCAACTGGAACCCAGGAGGAGAAAGTTGTTTGGTGTGAGGGTGTTGGGAGCCTGGCCCAGGCTGCCCAGAGAGGTTGTGGAGTCTCCTTGTGTGGAGAGATCCCAAAGGGGCCTGGGCACGATCCTGCTCTGGGGGAGCTGCTGGAGCAGGGGGGTTGGCCCAGATGATCTCTAGAGGTCCCTTCCAACCCCACCATGCTGGGACTCCATGATTCCCTGCCCCTTTCCCCAAGAGCCACTTCAAAGAACCAAGAGACACATGGTGCTTGTCCACCTCCAACTTACTGCGGGTGCTACAAGGTCTTCCAGGCTCTGAAGAGCTTGAGATGTGCTCAAAGAAGGGGGGAAAAGCCTAAATCCCTGATCCTGGCAGAACTGGCAACACACGGTCCCTCTGCTCTTTGTTTCCTGCTGTTAAATGAAAATTAAAAAAGAGGAAAAAACTCTGCATGGGGGTTCTCTAGGAAAAGCACAAAGCCAGATTCCAAAGTTCTGTATTTTTCAAAATAAAGATCACACGTTGTTTAGAGACAATCTACACAAGAGTTACAAAAAATAGTCGCCCAGGCATAAGCATACACAGGTTTGTTAATTATACACATATGGTTACAAGTGTGCTTGCAAAAAAGTTCATTGGAAATATACACAAGGCTCTGTAAATGTACACCGTGTAGTGTTACAGGTCTATATTCAAACAAGGAAAATTGACAGTATGTTACATTCACTTACAAGTAGACAAAATGCAAAATACAGTTCATCTTCTGTACAAAAAAGGGGGTGATTCACACTTTACAAGGTGAAGGGGGACTCTGATTGGAAGGAAAACTCGGGGGGGGGGGCTGTACTTTTGCACTTTCCGTTTCGTACTGTCACAAAAGAAGCAAAACATTACTTTGTAAGAGTCAAAAAAACACTATTTGGAACTGAATCATTGTTGTCGAACATTTAGAAAGGATTTGCTACTCTTCAACTAGGTGACAAATAAAACCAAGCATTTATTTTTTTACTTTTTTTCCACTTTTTTTTTTTTAAACATTAACTAGGCTGTATAAAGAGAACATTTCCTTCAAAAGAAAAAATTTACTTCTGGTTGAAATTACAATTTACAATATACAACACTATATGCTACGACCATAAAAGGTGTGAATATACACTGAAATGCACAGGTTTTGCTAATTTTTTTGTTTTTTCTTACCAAAAAACGGGGTTTTTTTCTTTTTTTTCCATGTCGATTCAAACTTCTCCACATTTACATTACAGAGGTTTACAAATGTACAATTGTACAGTCAGAAGTATGTTCCACTACTAGGGTACATTATAGATACAGATCAGACATCAAAACAAGAAAATACTACAAATTTTTATATATGTAAAGTCTACACCAAGTATACACTATATATTTATAGAAGCAAGACCAAAGCCGAGTTGGATTTTTTTTTGTGTGTGTGTCTGTGTGGTTTTTTTTTTTCTTCCTCATGCTAAATAATCAAATTGTGTCTCTCCATGTCAACAGAACAAACCGAGTCCACGAGACCACCCACCCCCCACCCCCTCTCTTTAAAAACCTGCCGGGTGCCTCCGTTTCCTCCCCCCAACCCACAGCTGAGCTCCCTCCTTTAGCATGTCAGACTCAAAAACAAAACAAAAAAAAACCAAAAAGCAATTAAAAAGTTTCAAAAACTTAGTTTGTTTTTTAAACCGAAGCTTGAGCAAGTTCAATTTTCCTTTTTTTTTCTTTTTTTTTTTTTTGAATATTTATAAACTCGTCTTTTGTGCCGTTGAACTAAAATTCAAAGTTCTGGCTTTTAAAAGGAGAAGAAAAAAAAAAATAAATCAGGGATTTGCAAAAAAGTTGCCAGCGAGGCAGATGAATTAAAAACGGGGTTTTGTTTGTTTGTTTGTTGTCTTCAAACCAACCACCCTGAAAGTTTCCACATTTGGAATATAGATACAACAGTGAACAAAAAAAATGTGGCCTTCCATGTACATTTGGTACCTATGTACAGTATTCTATACACCAGTAAAACAGCAGGGCAATTAGTTAATTAAAAAAAATAATTAGTACATGTTATGCATAATAAAATTAAAGAAATTTACAAAGGCTTTTTTTCTGTTTGTTTGTTTTTTTTTTCTTTTAGCAGTTTAGCAACCAGGAAACCTGCTGGGACTGCGTCTGGAATCGGGGCGGTTGCTGGTTGGTGGTGCTGATGGGCAGGGAGCTCCTCCCCAAGCCTCTGCCTTCAGATGATGCCGTTTGGTGGCCCACAGATGGGCCCCAGGTCCACCCCGTTCTTCATGTAGTACTTCTCCAGCTTGGCCAGGATGTGTTTGCCGTAGGTGTATTTGCGCAGGGTCGCGATGTGAGGCCGGATCTAGGGGAGAGGAGGAGAGTGAGTGGAGGTCAGGACCTGAATCATGGCCATGACAAGGCTGAGCAAGATCCAGGGTGCTGGCCACCAGCAGAACAGATCACAAAAATGCTTGAAATATTTAAGCGCTGTTTCCTGTAATCATAGAATGGGTTGGGTTGGAAGGGACCTCAAAGATCATCCAGTTCCAACCCCCCTGCCAGGGCAGGGACACCTCCCACTAGACCAGGTTGCTCAAGGCTGGCCTTGAACACCTCCAAGGATGGAGCATCCACAACCCCCCTGGGCAACCTCTGCCAGGGTCTCATCAGCCTCAGTGGGAAGAATTTCTTCCCAGTTTCTAATCTAAACCTCTCCTCTTCCAGTTTGATGTCATCACCCCTCAATCCAATCACTACAAGCCCCCACATAAGTCCCTCCCCAGCTCTCTTGTAGGCCCCCTTCAGACACTGGAAGGCCACAATGAGGTCTCCCTGATGGATCACATCAGTTACTGTGAATTAAATTATTATTCCATAACTCACTACTGTTATTTTTAAGAGGAACTGCTGGTTAAGCAGGTGGCATCGTCCTGAGCCACATTCCTGGACTCCAGTTGGATCCAAGTGCATGGATGGGTACAAGGCTTTGTCCCAGGAGAGGAGGCTGGGAAGACTGAGAGAATCATAGAACCATTAAGGGTGGAAAAGGCCTCTAAGATCAAGTCCAACCGTCAACCCAACACTACCATGACCCCCAGACCATGTCCTGAAGTGCCCCATCTGCACACTTTCTGAACCCCTCCAGGGATGGTGACTCCACCACTGCCCTGGGCAGCCTGGTCCAGGCCTTAATCACTCTTGCAGTAAAGAAATTTTTCCTAGTGTCCAATCTAAACCTCCCCTGTTGCAACTGGAGGCCATCACCTCTTGTCCTGTCATTAGTTTCTGGGAGAAGAGACCAACCCCAGCCTCCCCACAGCCTCCTTTCAGGTAGCTGTAGAGAGCAATGAGGCCTCCTCTCAGCTTCCTCTTCTCCAGACTAAACACCCCCAGTTCCCTCAGGTGCTCCTCATACAACATGTTCTCCAGACCTCTCCCCAGCTTGGTTGCCCTTCTCTGCACCCACTCCAGCCCCTCAGTGTCTCTCTTACCTTGCCATGCCCAAACACAGGACTGGCTGTTAAAGCAACTTCTCACTATTTTAATTGTTTTTAATACAATCAGTGTCTCTGACAATAACAAACTGCCTGTTTGCTCCCATAGTGATTTTCACGACCCAAAGATGCTCTGGCTGTTCCCAGACCTCCCTTCCCTAGCTCAAGCCCAAGCCTATTTAGCTGTCACCCTGGTTCTATTTCTGACAACCACCCTGATAACTTCATTAGCGTGTTATTCAGAAGCCTTTGCTTGACAGGAGATAGAACATGTGGCTAAAGATCATTCATACATTATTTTTTTTAATATCCGTATCTCTCTATATAGATTAGCAAAGCTGCACTTAACCTGGGCCTATCCCTTGCCATACATTGTTAGTTAATTCTCTTTATAATTAATAGGATTTTGGGTTAAAAGAACTACTCTGAGCGATTCCTAGAGCTAAGAATTAACCCCTCTGAAGATTCATGGATGTTATTTATACACTGATAATGCCTCGGGCAGGTTAAAATCAGCTCCTCACACAGGCAGCACTCACTGCTTTTTATGGAAAAATCACTCGGTCCATTTCCCTCAAGGATTCTGAAATACTCTTGATTTCATCGGGATTTGAATACCTGGCACTCTTCACATTTCCTCTTAAAAATAAATCAATATGGGGCTTTTCAAGCCTGTGTCACTCAGGGTTTTATCTCCACTCAGAGGTCAAGCTGTGGCTGGTGGTGTTCCCAAAGTGACAGTCCCTACAACACTTGACTGAAGAGAATCACCTCAGCTCCACCACACAGTTAAAAGTGTAATTTTTTTCCCCACTCATTACAACTATGAAGACCCACAAATGTGGCCTTTAAAAGCAGGGAAATAAAGCCATCATAGAATGCTTTGGGTTGGAAGGGACCTCCAAAGGTCATCTAGTCCAACCCCCCTATAATAAGCAGGGACATCTCTACCTAGGGCAGGTTGCTCAGAGCCCCATCAAGCCTGACCTTGAATGTCTCCAGGGATGGGGCCTCCACCACCTCTCTGGGCAACCTGTTCCACTGATCAACCACCTTCNGCACAGAGCCCTGAGAAACACTAACACATTTTTAAATCCAAAATATGTTCATTTTGGACTAATATTAAGCCCTGAAACCATTATGGAGCCAAACACTGGGGTGTAACCCCAAACCGTGGAGGTCTCCCATTAAAATGGAGACACAAGACTCAGATTAACAGCACCAGGCAACCCACCCGTCCTCATGGGAGGTGACAGGAGGGGGTTGGCAGCCCCCAGCTCCTGGGTGTGAGGGTCTGGCTCGGCTCCACTGAGCGCAGAGAGCTGCTCTCATCAGCCAAGGTGGTCCTCAGTGAGGGCAAGTGTGTCGTCATCGCCAGCCCTCCCCAGGAGCCTCGCCAGGCACCGAGCCCAGGGCGCTGCTGCGCTACGGCTGCGTGGAGCTCAGCAGCCTCTGCAGCAGCAGAACTGGGTTACTAGGTCAGGAGAGACTGCTAGAAGCAACCAGCCCGTGTGCACTCCAAATGGCATCTCATTATTTCGTATTTTGGTATTTCAGCTACTACTGAACTATGTCACTCGGAAATATCTCCACTGTTAGGAAATCTGAAGACAAAAGCAATCACTGCAGCCTTCTTTCCCCACTGCCAGTGCCAAGCCCCACGTCCTCCTTACACCTCTGTGCTGCCAGCTCTCTTCTTCCTCAGGCCAGCACCAACCTCAGCAACATCCCCTCAGCAGAACTTCAGCTTTTATTCTTCATCTGTTTGCTCTTCTCCATCTCGAATCAGCCAAGGGGGAACACAGCACTGAGAGAGAGCTCAGCAAATGCCCCCAACAGGGGCTCCTTGTTTCTTCTCCCAGACTGGTCGGTTCCTGGTTGATCTCTCTCTAGCCTCACCCACCACCCCAACCAGGATCCCCTGGGGGCAGTTGGGGCCTCACCCAGCTGGGCCAGGTTCTGCCTCTGGGGCCTCGGGGAACAAAACCTGTTGCTGGGTTGTGACCCATCCATAATTCAGCTCCAACTTGGGGCCCACAGCCCAGGCCCCAGCACTTCAACCCAAAGGCCAGCAGCTGCTCACCTTGTGCATGACAATCTTCCGTTGAGCTGGTTCTGCCACGTCGATCATCTTCTGGACCACGTAGTTGGCGTATTGATCCTTCATCATGGTGTATAAGGCACTGTGAGGGCCGTCGTTCATGGTGCACACCTCGTCGATCAGCATGGCGCGCTCCGTGCGCGAGGCGTGGGTCACACACTTCTCCACCACGTTGCTGGAACAAGAAAAGGGGGACAATCTGTGAGCACCAACGTCTCTACTGGGCTTCCTGTTCAACACCCAGATCTCTTCTGCTTCTAGAAAGGGTGGAGCAGTTGGGAGAGATGGATCTCTGAGGGGGAAAGGCTGAGAGCCCTGGGGCTGCTGAGCTGCACAAGAGAAGCCCCAGAGGGCAGCTGATCAATGCTGAGCAAGAGCTAAAGGACCCACAGGGCAAGAGGCTGGGGCCAGACTCTTGTCAGTGGTGCCCAGGGACAGGACAAGGGGCATCAGGCACCAAGTGGAACCCAGGAGGCTCCATGTGAGCAGGAGGAGAAAGTTGTTTGGGGTGAGGGTGTTGGAGCCTGGCCCAGGCTGCCCAGAGAGGTTGTGGAGTCTCCTTGTGTGGAGAGATCCCAAAGGGGCCTGGACACGCTGCTGGGCCCCCTGCTCTGGGGGCGCTGCTGGAGCAGGGGGGTTGCACCAGATCATCTCCAGAGGTCCCTTCCACCCCCTGCCATGCTGGGATTCTGTACGTGCTGGCATAAAGCTCAGCAATGTGAAACAGAAGAACAGTCCAAGGAAGTTGGGATCTGAGTGGGAATTTGGGTAAAGGACCAGTTCAGGCTTTATCTGACCCCAATTTGTGCAACTCTACAGTGATGCTGTATGTGAGACCAGCATCTGCTCTCATAGTGTGCCCGCAGAGAAGCAGATGAGTTATTCTTTGTTTGGTTTTCTCCATACTGGAGCTCGATGGGAACAGAGGTCCAAGGTTAGAACAACAGGGAAATGCTCATTCAGGAACCAAAGACCTCAGCAAAGGCAGAGAACTTCCCAAATTCCTGCCTCCATTAGCTGACGAGCCTCTGCTCTCCAGAGAGCCAAGTTAAATAGGATACATGAAAGGGGATGGAGAGTGTTGCTGGTCTTATCTTCTGCATCCCTGACTGAATCATCAAATCTCCAAGTGCTTTGCCACAGCCAATGCTCAGCTCAGGGGACATCCTACACTAATTAACACTCCATCTGGAAAGAAGTGCAGGAAAAAAGAGCAAGGCAAGTTGGGGAGGAAGAATCTGAAATAACAACATTAAGACCACGCTCTTCTAATTCTTGTTAATGTTACACTTCCCTTGTGTCCATGAGTATTAAAGCACAACTTTACTCATCATAGAAAGGGGGGAATATGGAGCCTTTGAAGAGCTCAGCCTTCATGTTCAAAAGGAATTTGCTTGTGGGAAGTATGACTTGGTCTCAACATCCACCAAGGTACCTGGAGGTTGCTTCTACCCATGGGTAGCTCTGTAGCATCCTGACTCACACCCTCGGGCTGCTGCAGCTTCCCTGAGGGTCTCGTCATGCATGTGTCTCAAAAAGGACCACACAGCATATAAAAACCCCAGATTCTTCTGTGAGATGTGGGATGAAGAAGAATTGTCAATGAATTGATTTCCCAAATTCCCCTGTGGCTTGACAGAGCATCCCAGGGGCAGTGAAATCCTCTTATGGCATGTCCCAAGGGACAGTGACCACTTAACCACCAAAACAAAACACCAAGACACCCAAAAACTCTTGGTCCACTTGAGGAACATGGGTTAGAGCTGCTCTTCCCCATCTTCACCCTCCTTTATGACAAGCAGAACTTATCTTGCCAGTCACTCATCCCAGTTTATAAGCATAAAATATATAATATATATAAAAATGATATATATAACTAGTATCTCTAAAGAGTGCACGTATAATAATAATATATAAAAAGCATTCTGCTGTTAAGCAGGAAGGTTTTTTCCCTACCTTTCATCTACCTACACCCCACCCCTAATTCTTCTGCTGTGTCTGTGCTCCCCCAAGGAACAAATTCATACCTAGCAAATTTATGTTGACTCAACACGAGCACGTTGCCTCTAATTTCTGCTACAATCTTGCTCTTGTCCTCAGGCCGACCATGTTCTAGTACGTGCTGGATGACGTAGTTCCCATATTGATCCTGTGTGGAGACAGCAAAGTGTGTGATAAAACGTGGGCAGGAACCATTCTTATCAAACTACTTCACAAACTTGAACTGAACATGCATTAAAATACCTACTACAGATAGATACAGGATTTACGAATCATGTAAATACTCCCTAATTCTACAAAAAGTGCATTCTAGGGGGTTACCAGGAGGGAAAATGCTGCATCTCTGTACCAATTATAACACTCCTTGAACATGTCCTGCTTGTTTCAAGCTTCTTTGCTTTCTCCAGGTCCAAACCTTCCAAATCATGTGTCCTGGAGGGTTGCCCTGTGGTTCCAGCTACAGAGACTGTCCTTATGTGTGTATATTCAGACCACAGACAGGTATTTCTCCAGTTCACAGCACCAGAGGCATGACCCGATGCCTCCCCCCCCAGACCCAACCTCTTCCCAACTTCCCATGTGCTAAATACATAAGCATATTGGACATTGTGTCCACAACACCACAATCCCAGTAAAACAAGTTCTCAGGGACTGTGGGGAACAGGAAAGGCAACCAGGAAGGGGGTGTGCATAAGATCAACACATTTTAAGAACCTCAATCACTTGGCACTTTCTTTTCCTGATCAGCTCTTCATCATCAGATCTTACTGGCACTGTAACTTCTGGAGTGGTGCAGCAGGACACAAACCCACTCAAGATTCTTTTCAACAAGGAAAGTAACTACAGCTTTGGTATCTGCTGGATATTTGCACAATTAGTGGCGACACATTTCTTGTCTGTTGGGCTCCTCCTCAGGAATGGAGTCCCTGCGTTCAGCCAACCCCAGCAGCAGCACAGCTGCACTCTCCAAGAGGCCACCAAAGCCTTCCTGATGCCAAGCAGTAACCAAGAACCATCTCAGAGCACCTGCAGTACTGACCTGAACGAGCTGCTCGGTGTGTTGGTGCAGCTCCTCCAAGATGGGAAGGGTCTGCTCGGGAAGACAGTGCTCGAGGATCCTCTGGATGACGCGGCAGCCGTACGGATGCGTGGACAACGCGAACACCTGCAGCCCAGAGAGAGGCAAGCACAGCCACCAACACACCTGTTAGTCTTTGGGACACCCAGAAACCTTAAATGAACACACGGTGGGTTTTCCCAGGGATGGGAGGTAATGAGAACTTGGAGCACAGCAGCTTCAGGAGCCCCTATCACAAGAAAGATCTGGGCGTGCTGGAACATGTCCAGAGAAGGGCCACCAGGATGATCAGAGGCTGGAGCACCTCTGCTACGAGGACAGACTGAGAGAGTTGGGGTTGTTCAGGCTGGAGAAGAGAAGGCTCCCAGGGGACCTTCTGGTGGCCTTCCAGGATCTGAAGGGGCTCCAAGAAAGCTGGGGAGGGACTTTTGAGGCTGTCGGGTAGTGGTAGGAGTGGGGGGAATGGATCAAAACTAGAGGTGGGGAGATTGAGATGAGACGTTAGGAAGAAGTTGTTGCCCAGGAGGGTGGGGAGACACTGGCCCAGGTTGCTCAGAGAGGTGCTGGAAGCTCCATCCCTGGACATTTGGAAGGCCAGGTTGGATGGGGCTGTGAGTAACCTGGTCTAGTGGGAGGTGTCCCTGCCCATGGCAGGGGGGTTGAACCAGATGATCTTTAAGGTCCCTTCCAACCCTGACAATTCTATGATCAACCAGAACTGGGAACATCTCCCTGTTGCCACAGGGCTGGCTGGGTAGTGGCAGGGACAGCACATCCCTACCCCCTTCAGCTTCATTCATGGGACAGGGAAACAACTGGTAAAGCCTCATGATTAATAAAAAGAACACTGGGACAACCAAGTGTTATTAGAAGCTGCATTAAAACCCTGTATCAGAAGAATCAACCCAGTGTCCTGTTTGCCAGCTGGGATTTGAAGCTATGTAAGAAACGGTATGAACTGGAGAAGTTAAAAATGCTCCACACAGGATCTTCCTCAACTAGTTGGATTTGTTGAAAAGCTTTAACTGTGCTTAGGAGAAGGGACAACAAAGAGCCTTCCTCCTCATTTCTAAGGGATTACCAGACCTGTTGGTAAGTGCCTGACACGTTGCATGACTGCTGCAGTTTCTGTCCACAGCACAAAGTCTTATTTGGTTGCTTCAAATTAACAAGAGTTGCAAATCCAAGCACTGAAGTTAAACTGACAGTCAACAAATTCTTAATAACTTGAGTAAACTGTGCAGGAAAACAGGACCTGAAGTGCAATTAACTGCAGAAGAATAGTCTTGAAGTGTTAAGTCCCTGCTTATTGTAGGGGTGTTGGACTAGATGACCTTTGGAGGTCCCTTCCAACCCAAATCATTCTATGATTCTAAGTTTAATCTTCCACATGAAAGTTCAGATGAAACTTGGATGGCTGGTCAAAGCAATGTCAGTGCCACCAGCCAGGTTCCCAGAGGTATTTCTGCCTTGCTTAACTTCCCAGTGCAAGCTCCAAAGCTCAACTCAAACCAGCAAATCTGCTGAGCAAGTCTCCAGCTAGAATCCTGCTTGTTTTGACACAGCCAAGCAAGTCTCTGCTTTCAGAGCCCTTCCAGGAGCAGCCAAACTCATAAAGCCTGGTTCCTGCTGCAGTAACCCCAGGCTACCCTCACATCCCTGTGGCAAAACCCAAAATACTTCAAAGTCTCCCTGCAAAGCCAATTAAGTGGAAGTTGGGAACGCCCAAACCAGCGCTCCTGTAATGGAAGACAAGCTGACTGTGGGCAGAACAAAGGCAGCTACACGAGGAATATCCAGGGCATCAATTCAGGAGAGGATACCAAGGAAAAATGAACAGAATAAAGCACAAAAAACTGCCCTTTTCTAGCTGAAACTCCTGGTGTTCCCCTGGCCTGAGCCCCCTGGGGAGCAGCAGCACTCTGAGCCATCCTCACAGGCAGGGATCAGAAGGAACGTTCAGTAGATGCATCACAAAACTCTGCTCAGCACCTCTACTAGGAAGATGGGTTAGTGAGAGCCTTGTTTTCCCCTCCATCAGTCAAAAAACACTTGATGTGTCAGGAAAACAGGTGTTTGCAAGGATGCTTTACTGGGAGAGACCTGCACAGCAATGACAACAGAGACATGACCAAAGAGTTTCCAGCCTCCCTGATGCTGCTGCACAAACCTATCAACTGATGCTCAGCTACAATTTAAAATTCAAACCAGCTGAACAAGCTGAACTCTCACACTATTGAAAGCAACATCTAAGAGTACAAAGAATGAGTGTCTCAGGCAAGGACTCACCTGTCCCTTGAAGGCATCGATGATGAACTGGAGGGACTGGGGCTGCACACACTCGATGCATTTCTGCACCACGTGGTTCCCATTCTGGTCTTTCACACACTTGAGGACGTGGCCATCCAGCTCCCGGACCATCTCGTTCTATTGGGAGGAGAGACAGACAAACAGAAAGCACCACCAGGATTCATGGCTGGAAAATGCCAGGTTTTCACTAAGCATGGCCATGAAAGGTATGAAGGATGCACCCCATGTATGTCAGCCTGGAGGTTTTCCAGTGGCCAAGCGCTGAGATGGAACTTGCTGTGCTACAGGAGCCACCAAGGAAAACATCATCATGAAAGGAAGATGAAGCTCTCCTTCCATTAAACATGAGCATCCTTTGACAAGTTTAATATCCAAATTTAAAGACATTTTACTGATCCACAACCTTACTGTGCATCCTCCATTTCCTCCTCTGCTCCTCTCAAAGAGAACAATTCTAAAATGTCCAAAATTCACTAAATTTGGGGTTATCAGCTTCATATGTCACCACAATGGGGTCAGCACTGGAGTAAGAACTTGCTAGTACTTTACACAGGCAAGGTAATAATTGAAAATCATGATGGGATCCAAGCTTAGATCTGATTAAGGTACCACATGTGGGCTAAAAGCTTCCCCAGCAGAAAACAGAGAATGACAGTTTGGGGGGATTTAATGACACCATGAAACTGGGTGGGTTCAGTTTTGTAACTGATACAACCCCAGAGATTTCAGGAGCACCAAGCACTCAAAACCACCACTCTGGAGGAACACTCAGTCTTGGACCAGTCTCCTCAGACCAGCAGCACTGGAGCTTGGGCACCACTCTGCTAACACACCGAGACCACACTTAGCTCAGGCTCAACCTAAAGGGAATGAGTGTTCTTAAAGCCTCTTTCAGTTTTTAATTTAATAACCTCCATTGAGATTCTTGTATTAGGATTCCCAACACTTTTATTAGCTAGCTTGCCTGGTGTATTTTTCATCTCAATTCATTGTTCATAAACCCCTGGAGGAGCTGCTTTATTAATGAGCTCCAAATGGGACTCTGGCTATCATCCACATCTCTCCAGAGCCAGGCCTGGCTCAATGGGAACCAGGAGCTCCTTGAACAGCTCACTGCAGGGAAGCAGAATATTGACCCACATATCCAAGCAGCAACATCCCAGCAAGCATTAAAGGCAAAATTCTGGCACTGCTTCCTTCAAGGGAATCTTGGGCTTCACCATCATTCTCAGTTCCCCCTGCACACAATCTGATTTCAGGGAATGAAGAGACACCCAACACCAGCTGAGCAGAACAAGGAGGTGACAACGAGACCCAGGAATGGTGTCACACACTCATCATGCACAGGAAAGGTAACAAACATGCCATAAACCAAACCAAAAGAACACCAGCCACAAGAGGAACAGAAGGCCGTGGTTTCGGGGTCACCAAACGGCAAGAACATTAAACATCAAGAAGAAAGTTAAAATTGAAACTTACAATTACCTGCTGGTCTGGGGGAATAAACTCGAGGGCCTTCTGGATCACCCTGCAGCCGTACATCTGCAGAGCCAGGGACAGAACGTGCCCACGGATACGTTCTGCCAGGGCTAACTTCTGTTCCAGGCTGCCAAACTGGGAAGATGGAAACCAGTCAGTCCAAGCCCAGCCCCCCCCAGTGGCCCAGCAGCCCTCCCACATCACCACCCTCCAGAGCTGAACAAGGAACAGGAGCAGAAATCCCAAGCACGCCTCAGGGGATGGGACCAGCAGGAGCCAGACTCTGCTCTGCCTCTGTCAGACAGGCCTGGCACCCCTCAAACTCCAGAGTCAAAGGTCCACCACAGGGACAACTGACTCCAGACAGGGCTGATATAAAACTACTGGACAGAAGCACCACCATGGCTTGGTGGAGAAGGAAGAGACGAGCTCTAAGATGGAGAGATGGGTGTCTGCCCAGCCTCCTGGCAGGAGAACACAACACTTCTTTCCATGCTGTTCAACTGGAAAAGTGTCTCTTTTGTTCCTAAATACACAAGTACAGACAGCTCAGCACAGTGCCCTTGGAAAGTCTCGTTGGACCTACAGCTCCTGGGTATGTTGCTATTTATTCCTACACCTTTTGCATCTCAAAGCTCAGTGTTATTTTTCAGCTGAATCTTTATGAGTCTTGCACCTCGGTCACCTCAACAGCCTGTGGGGAGGAGGTGACAGCAGTGCTGACAGTTATCCCCCATTTCAGCCAAACAGGAGGGTTTCTACAAGCTCCTCCAACACCTCAGGACAGCAGGCGTCCCAGTAGGACTTGCAGGGGAGTGCAGACATACCTCAAAGAACTTCTGGATGACATAATTTCCAAATACATCGACCATCAACTGATAAGCTGCCTGGAGGATCTCGTTGAACACCAGCTGACGTTCCGCAGGGGTCGCACGCTCCAGCTTCAGCTGAATAAACCTGAAAAAATAGGGTTGGTGTGATGCCAGCAGCACATACACCCTCACATCTGGTAATACAAATCCCTTCCACAGCCTCACACACTCAGCTCTTGCAAATCAAATTTTCCAGACACAGTTGCCCTGTCCAGCAATCTGAAGCCTTGGGGAGGCCATAGCCATGAGGTCCATGGCTGCAAGTCATTGTTGGTATGGTGGTCACAGCCATGAGGACCATGGCCACAAGTCATTGCTGGTATGGTGGTCACAGCCATGAGGACCATGGCCACAAGTCATTGCTGGTATAGTGGTCACAGCCATGAGGACCATGGCCACAAGTCATTGTTGGTATGGTGGTCACAGCCATGAGGACCATGGTCACAAGTCACTGCTGGTATGGTGGCCACAGCCATGAGGACCATGGCCACAATTCACTGTTGGTGTGGTGGTCACAGCCACGAGGACCATGACTACAAGTCATTGTTGGTATGGTGGTCACAGCCATGAGGACCATGGCGACAATTCACTGTTGGTGTGGTGGTCACAGCCATGAGGACCATGACTACAAGTCATTGCTGGTATGGTGGTCACAGCCATAATGTCCACTGCCACAGGTCACTGTCAGTACCCCAAGAACCTCCTCATTCCAAGCGAAGCAGATCTCAAGAGGGTAATACAGCCAGGTCTCATTGAGATGGCTTTTTACATGAGTTCAGCTACACCAGAGGAATGAGGAAGCAAGTTATAAAGCCAGCAAGCTCCTCTTCAGAGGAGGACCTCCTGGTATCAGAGTCTTTAAAAGAAGGGTCAAATTGTTACACTACTTGGCTTTCCACATCTTTCCCCTGTTGTGCGCCGCAAACCCCAAACATCCCTAACTCCCAAGAGCCAGATGCTCCAGAGGTTTCCACGCTCTAGGCCCACCTGGACCCGTGCTGATCCTGGGAGAACTCCATGATGTGTCCGGCGATCTCGCGCAGCTGCAGGTTGGGGTAGCGGTTGTTGCGGAAGTCCTCGAGCAGGCGGCTGCGGCCCGAGGGCATCACGTCGGACATGCCGTAGCGCAGGCGCGAGGAGGGGAAGAGGGTGCTGCTGGGGCTGAAGAGGCTGGAGGCGCTGCTGGCGCTGCGGTACTTGGCCTCCGCCCCCGGCGCTGCAGAGATGTAACGGCCGCTCCCGTTGGTCAGACCCCCTGGAAGGCACAAAGAGCAGGTGAGGTAAAGGGGATGGGGGGAAATGGCACTAAATAGGGGGGATCAAGGAATGTCAGGGATTGGAAGGGACCTCGAAAGGTCGTCTAGTGCAACCCCCCTGCCAGAGCAGGGTCACCCAGAGCAGGAACACGTCCAGGGGTGGGCTTTAAACATCTCCAGAGAAGGAGACTCCACAACCTCCCTGGGCAGCCTGGGCCAGTGTCTGGCACCCTCACCAGGAAGAAGTTTCTTCTCCTATTGCTGTGGAACCTCCTCTGGTCCAGCTTGCACCCATTGCCCCTTGTCCTGTCATTAGATACCACTGAAAAGAGCCTGGCTCCATCCTCATCAGATGCTGTTTCCCACAGAGTTAGGCTCACACTCCAGCATGAGCTACAGCTGCCTTCAGAGCAACACAGCCCTTGGTCACAGGGATGGAGTGCAGCTGCCATGGACATGCCCTGCTCTGGCTAGTGGGACATGCACACCCCCCTGAAATGGGGTACAGTGTTATGAAGAGAGCACGGTTGGGCCCCGTTATCAGGGATGAGGCAACCCACGATTGTTCTGGCTCAGCTGAGCATGATTCATCACACGGGTGAAAGAACGTGTCTCTCAGCTGAGCTTTGATATCATCATGATGCTAAAAATCACACCCACGAGCCAAAATGATGGGGTCAATTTACAGGACACCCCAGAACACACACCCTCCCTCCCCAACTAGGGAATGTACCCTGTTATCTTATCTTTAAATACAAAGCAAGACATTTTTCATCCAATCAAAATGAAAAAAATATATGACTAGAGTCACTCAAGCTCCACCCTGAAGGTAAGAAATAATATAAAAATGGCTTAAGAGAGAGGGGACATTAGGGAAGATGTCATTGTGGACAAGTCAGGACACTGCAGACCTCTTCCAGCCCATAGGGACAACTTTGGGTAAGACTCAAACACTTGGCTATAGCAGGTGCTTTGCCCCAGGAAAACTTAGAAACCTCTAAAAAGTTGCTTTAATTTAGCACTTGGGTAATTTGTAATCTTGACATTTGTGTGTACACATTTTGCAGACAGTGGATTCATCACCTGCAATCCACAAATCCAGGGGCCGAGGGATTTACCCACAACCCACTCATGTCTTTTTACTCCTCGCCCCAGAGGTGGGTTTCTGATGTGGGTGGATTGGGAGGTGTTCTCAGCTGAGCTGTCACACAAATCATCTGGAGCAGGGATGTGTTCAAGCATCGCTCCTTAGCGTGGCACTGCTGTTGGAGGTTAGGAGGAGCTGGAGGTTTCAGCAAAGGACAGACTGGAACAAATCCTGTTGCTCGCTCTGTGTTGAATCCGTCTGAGCCAGAAAGGGTCAATCCCACCACCTGCATCTTTCTGCTAACCTGCTCTTTCCAATCACCTCAACCTCCAGCCCCAAGTGTTTTCACCTACAGTGCTGCCAGGCAAAGGATGTGTACTGAGGGTAAGNTTAGCTCTTGCTCAGCACTGATCAGATCTCCTCTGAGGCTTCTCTTGTGCAGCTCAGCAGCCCCAGGGCTCTCAGCCCTTCCTGGGCACACAGATGCTCCAACCCCTTAATCATCCTTGTAGCCTCCACTGGACTCTCTCCAGCACTGGACACAACACTCCAGGCAGAATTAAGATGAAACTCGAGAAGAAAAAGTCAGCAAGAAGCAAGTGTAAGCATTCTGGGTATAAACCCTCAAATCACTATTAAACACAGGTACACAACACCACATTAAAACCAATCAATAAATACATTTAAAGATGCTGTGCTTTCACAAACACCCTGAGGATTTTCACCCACATTAAGGCAGCTGCTGAGTTACCCACTAACAGGTACAGGGGAGCAGATCACAATTCACCAGGTAGTTAGCAAACCACAAGTGTTGACAGGAACCAAGGTAAGCCTCTAAAGGCCATTTCCTTGCCTGTTATCTTTCCCCACTCTCAAGAGCTCTGCAGAAGCCTCTCCCCTCTCTTGCAGGGCTCGGGATCCCTCTGCTGGTCAGACCCTGCAAGATCCCTGCAGTGAGCAGATTATTCCTGGGTAGGACAAAGTCCTCCCAAGAAAAGTGTTCTTATCACACAGGGATCTGTCACCTGGAAAGGCCAACGTGAGGCAGAGAGGACAAACCACCTGGGAGAAAAGCTGCAGGAAGGCTCTGCAAAGGAGGGAAGGCTTTCAAGGCAAGAGACCTTCTCCTGGCAGCTGTGCACATCAGTGTCTGAAATAAGATACTAAATAAACCAGGAGCTGAGTGAACTGCACTCCTCTGGCAGCAGTGCCTGCAGGAGGCTCTGGCACAGGAACTGCTGTATGAGACCTGGGTATCTGATAACAGCCTCATTAAGTTCCTGTGTCTCTGAGCTGGGCAAACATGTTCTGACTTCTCTGGAGCTGCTGCCAAACCTCCCCTTCTTCACAGAGAATCTCAGCATGGTGGGGTTGGAAGAGACCTCTGGAGATCATCTGGTGCAACCCCCCTGCTCCAGCAGCTCCCCCAGAGCAGGGGGCCCAGCAGCGTGTCCAGGCCCCTTTGGGCTCTCTCCACACAAGGAGACTCCACAACCTCTCTGGGCAGCCTGGGCCAGGCTCCAACACCCTCACAACAAACAACTTTCGCCTCCTGCTCACATGGAACTTCCAAGAAGGAGATTCAAGAGCTTCTTGCTCACATCTCTTCCTTCTGCTGCCTTGCCAATGGTGTGGCCACCACCTTCTCTATCTGCCCGACTTCTCAACTGAGCAAGAAGCCTGAAAAGTGATCAAGTGATGTTCCTTACTGCTGGAAGGACCAGGCTACTCAAAGGAGCAGTAAATCACCTCTCAGGTAGAGGAAACCCAACAGCAACCAGCTGAGCCATGGTGTTCCAACATTTTCCATGGCATTTGAAGAGCTCAGCATTACCACCTGCTTTCTGAAAGCCTGGAGCAAGTTAGAGTCATAGCACTGAGACACTGAGGTGGAAAAGTAGCTCCTGGTCCTCTGCAAATGGCTGTAAGAGGGAAGGGTTCAGTGCCCACAATCTTACCAGCAATGCCTGATCTTTTAGTGAGGAGGGAAAGCAGAGTTTGGATAGAAAAAGCCTTCTCTGTCAGAGGTTTTCTGAGAAAAACCTTCTGATCTCTTTGGAGATTCAAAATAAACCACAAATTCCTCCAGCTTTCTACTCATCTTTCCTCTGATGGAGATGCTGACTGCAGGTCTCCCCATGGTGTTCAACAGCACACTGGCAATTAAGAGACCATGGGGGAGGGGGGGAGGATTCCTCAATCAAACAAGTGCTTCTGAAACCCACTTGTCAGCCACCTAAAGCCTGAAACCTTGGAGCACCTGAAGGTCCTTTATGACCATGTGTGGCTGGGAATAGTGACTTTGCCAGATCCTTGACTCCAGTGGGATCTTATCAATAGCTGCAAGAAGCAGCTCCATGTTCCAGAGCAGTTCAGAGGCTGGAAGCTCCTGAAGCTCTTGGGTACAACAGGGAAGAAAAAAGGGGCAAAAACCCCAATGAAGGAACAGAACTCCACTGTCTGAACATATTAACTCTATTTTCATAGAATCATTGAATGGTTTGGGCTGGAAAGGACCTCAAAGATCATCCAGTTCCAATCCCCCTGCCATGGCAGGGACACCTCCCACTAGAGCAGGTTGCTCAAGGCCCCCTTTTCTTACAAGTGTCTGAGATACGTCAGGAAAAATCTGTATCTGGGTTGGACAAAGTGCACAGACTCTATCTGGGGACTCCAAGGTGGACACTTGGTCCTAACAGGGGACCCCAACATGGACACTTGGTCCTAACAATCAAGTGTTTCCTATTTTGAAAGGCTAAATCATCTTCTCAGCGCTTGCTGGGACACTGGAGACACTGGAGTTAACCTGAAAGAATTACTGATTTCAGGAGAAAAAAAAAACCCCAAAAGGACAATGAAAGGATGAGTCAAACAGAAACCACAGGGGAAGAAACACAAAGGCTGCTGCCTGAAAACAAAGCACTTCTAACACAAGCTTCCAGGGGACTTTCTAAAGCCCTCAAATTGCTCTTCAAAGGCAGGAGTTCCTGGTAGGGGAAGCACCAGAACAATGGGGAAAAGAGGAAGATGAGAAGATGGCTCTGGGAGAAGGCTGGTGCTGCTCTGCCCCAGGGAGGGCTGAGTGTCCCCCCAGCCAAGGGGACCTCCCAGGGCCACCACCCCAACCTGTCACCCCAGGTGTGCCCTGCAGCCCTCCCAGTTGCTCACAGTAACTGGTCACCAACTCCCCAGCCAGTTTTCCCCCCAAAATCTCTAATAAATTCAGTTCCCCATGTGTGTATCCCCTTCCTCACACTGATCCTGCCTTTTGAATTACAGGCTGACTACAGGCTGGGGCAGCTCTCTCCCAAGCAGCTGCTGCAACAATGTCAGAAAATTATGGTATTTACATTAAGATATTTACTTTTTCCCACTCCACACAGAGCAGGAAACATTCAGCTCCTGGTGTTTCTATGGGGGCTGTGTTGGCTACAGACACAAGGGCTGACCAAAACCTGCTTGTGGGGCTACATGAACTAATGTGAAGTGTAACCTGGCCAAAATTAACATTGATAATTAAAAAAAATAATAAATGCATGTATTTAGTCATTTATAATTCAAGAATTTGGATCAATAATGGGGGAGAGAAGGGTCTCTGATGCCTTCAGCACCCAGAAGTGGATATTTATTTACAGCTGCTGTACCCTGGCTATGCACAGTCCCATTCTTTACAATGAGAACAATTAAACACTGGAGTAGCAATACCAAGGGAAGTGGTGGATTCCCTTATATTAGACACTTTTAAGACTCATCCTGACAGGGTGCTGAGCCAGCTCATTTAAACTGGATTTTTCTACCCTGAAAGGTTGGACTAGATGATCCTTGAGGTCCCTTCCAACCTGGCATTCAATGATTTTGCTGCCCACACCCCTGAGTTTCCAGCCCAGATTTAGCTCAACCTTCCTCCTCCTGTAGCTTTGTCATAAGAACCTGCTGCCTGCTTATGGCAGGTACTTGGGATTGCCCAAATGTTTCACAAGGTCACTTTACAGCAGCAGCAGAAGCCCTTAGCTTGATAAATACACCCCATTTCTCACAGCCATGAGCTTTCACAAAGCCAGGAGAGCCAGAGCTGAATCTTTACACACAACATCAACCCAACAAATGATTCACTTGTGCAGCCACCAGACGTGACAAAGTCAAAGCCACAACTTAGAGCACATTTAAGGGTCGCTTTGCTGACTGCAAGGCAGATTTAATGCCAGCTTCTGACATCCCTGGGTAACCCTGCAACCCAAGTGACTCCCCCCCAGGTTGTCCCCCCCACGTAACACAAGTGGTGGGATGTGGTTCTGAAGCCAACTGCTCAAATTTCCCTTTCTGCAAAACCACCTTTGGGTGTTCCCATCTGTCTGTTCACTTTTAGATATTCAGAAATACTCCTCGTGCTCTTTATCACAAACTACTTCTGGTATCACTCCCAAATAGAAAAGGGAGTCAGGCTCATGCTTCTTAGGAAGAAAACCAACATCTGTGCTGGTTTTACAGCATTAAAACTTATTTTATAACCCAAGCAAACTACAACCACATTTAACACCATCATCCACTACAGGCTAAAGAGAAACTTCAAAAAATAAAGTGCCCTTTTATGGATCTCAAGGTGAAAAGCACAGGAAGGCAGAGCTAGTCTAGGGGAGCTTCTTCTTGCAGCTTTACCAAGCACCAAGTCAGCCATGGAGGGAACCTGGTTACAGGGAGAGGAATCATTCCTCAGGATGGGAAGAGCCACAAGAACTGCTCCAGGGCACAACCCACTTATGCAAATGGTGACTCCACTTTCCTTCCCCAGCCTGTTCTCAAACAGATCAACCTTCCTCTGATCCAGCTTTTAAGATTCCCTCTTTTGTTTGCCTGCAGGGGCAACAGACTTTTTCTAGTGCCAGCTTTGGAACCTGCTCCATCTCCAGCGTTAATTTATGGGAGCTATTTAACTGTCAGCTTAAGGACTGAACAGCTGCATAAATAAAGCTCCAAACTCCTCCAATTCTATTAAAGCTCTGAACAAGGGAAGATGGTAAATCTCAGCTTGATCCCAAAAAATTGTGTTTATTGCTATTCCATGCTAACCTTTAGCCAGCATCACATTTATCACCTGTGCATGTGATAAATGTACTAACAGATGAGTGGATATACATGGAAAACTGTTCTGAGAACCAAAAGTCTTGTTAAATCCAGGCAGAACCAAAATAAAGCTATTTTTAAGCAAGTACTGGTACAGATGCAATAAATAATCTGTCTTGTTGATGAGGGCTGGCAATGAATGCTTCAGGAAGAGCAGATGAGCACTGCTTTATGATTTAATATTTGCTGTATTTATTTTAAAGGCTTACTTTATTATATATAAGAGCTTCAGGCCAACTAGAAGAGGTATCTTGCATAAAGTAGCATATCTTACCAAACCCAAGCAAACCTCTCCCCTGCACTAATGTGCTTTTGATAAGACCACACTGATGGGGAAGTTTTCAAAAGCAAACTCACAAAAGCCAAGTGCTGCTCCAGAGAACTCTGCATGTTGTGGTTCAAATGATTTCTAAGCTTAATTTATTACTGAAAACTTCATGGGTATTGTAAAACATCTGACAAGCTTAAGGCTCAGCCCTGTGTTATCTGCTTTATTTGAGGATAACAATAGATTGGTGCTGTTACTGCACAAGAAAACCAGTTTGGAAATGTTCTCCACAACTGAGAGGTGAGGAAACAAGGAGGCAACACAGAAACCTTCCTGTGTAACAGCTGGACTAGAGAGAGACACCAACACCTGAGAGGTGCTCCAGCTCCTGTTTGTGTTCCACCTACTCCTGAGAAAGCCAGGACCCTGCCAGAGGAATGAGAGCAGCAGTGAGGCCACAGGTATCTCCCCAGCCCAGCAGTGGGGTGTCCACATCTCTGCAGTGCTGCCCCCATGGCTCTTACCCAGGTTTAGACTTGAAGAAGATCCATGTGAGGACAAGGAAGGCGGCGGAGTCTGCGAGTGGCCAGGTCCTTGGCTGGGCAGAGGCATTCCCACAGGTCCAGGAGAGGAGGAGAAGCCAAGGCCATTGTAAAAACTGTGTCCTATAGGTGTCAAACTGCTGGATGTCCTCTTGTACAGGTCACTGCTCCCCGTGAGCGAGTCTCGGCGGGAGCCGCTGCCCGTGTTGGAGTTCGCAACTGGGGAGAGAAGGGAGGAGAATTGGGAGATGTCAACAGCCTGCCCGAGCCAGCTGGAGAACTACAGCACCTATCAACAACCCCACTGCACCAGCCACCTGCTTTCTGAGGGTGCTGCATGTGTCCAAATGAAATTCTTCAATTAAAACCACCTTGTTAATGATCAAACAAATCCCTGATGTAAAAAATGAGCTGGAATCCTGTGTTAGCATTAATAGTTCTGGTTTTATGCTGATAGAACATATTGAGAAAGACAGCTCCAAATATCTACAAGCAAAAGGATCAAGAGAAAAATCACAGGATCCCAGACTGGTTTGGGTGGGAAGGGAACTTTAAAGGCCACCTCATCCAAACCCTGCAGGGAGCAGGGACATCTGCACCTAGAGCAGGTTGCTCAGAGCCCCAAACAACCTCCCCTGCAATGGTGCCAGGGATGGGGCAGCCACCACCTCTCTGGGCAACCTGGCACAGGCTCTCACCACCCTCAGCACCAACAATCTCTTCCTTAGATCTAGTCTCAATCCACCTCTACATCTACACGTCTACCTAAGGAAGAGGCAGTGAAATGCCTGCACACTGTTGGCTTCTGGACACCAACACTTGCACTTTGCTTCTGAACCTTCACAAGAAGGTTCATCCACCTCAAAGCTCTTTTCCCCTCAGCATATCACTCAGCTGAAGGGAAGATATTAGGTCACCCTTCAAGCATCACCTCCTATTTATTCTCTGGCCATTAGAGCTAAACTAAATCCACCATGAGATTTTATCTATTCATGTTTACTTAGGAGCACGTACAAGCTTCGGGTACATTTACTTGAAATCCTTTCATTACATTAGAAACCAGCTGCTGTTTGCACCAGGCTTTATTGAGATGAAAATCAGAATTCAATTTAACACATAAACCCCAGAGTTTTTTCAATGCTTGTCTCAATAGTCAAACACAAACTCTTTAAATGCACTGTCGACTTGAGGGGAAAAAAAAATCAATTTTGCATTAAAATCTTGTTTAATAAATAGAGAAATTGTTAACTGTAATGAAATGATCATTCTTCACCACTGGACACAACTTCTAGAAGCAACAGCCTCACATTTTTATTCATCGATTGAGGGAAAACAAGTTTGTGCATCTTGGCATTGAGTAAAGTAGTAATTGAATGAGTTAAACTCAAGTGAGAGAAGCGAGTGCTGTGTTTACCTGAGTTCAAGATGGTTCAAATTCTTAGGCTGGGCTTAAGAAAAATATTTAGAATAACTTTTATTTCAAACTGTGATTTGATGTGGTGACAGAATGTCCCTCAGCCTTTTCTGATGGAGCAGGTTCAAAAAGCATGTTCTAACTTGCCCTTCACGCTGATGAAAGCAGGAAAGTTCAGGACATAATTACTACCTCTGAGACTAAGCAGTAATTAAAACAATTGTTCTACTTCAAAAAAACCCAAGCCTAATTAAAAAAACCAACCCAACCCACAGACATCTCTCTGCTTTGGTTTTATTCTGAAAAAAATCTTTGTCTCCAACCGCCTGAAGAGCAAACCAGAACAAACCATCTATGCAGCATTTCTTGCAACCACAGTGAAGTGGCTTTTTTTGGTGTACGACAGGAACAATTCTCAGAATGAAGCTCAGAATCCACCTCAGATCAGGGTTTTAAAATCACTGGAAGTTATTTGGCCATTACTCTGAGGTAAGATGGATGTGGATGGACACCACCCTGGAGCCAACTCCTGTTAGTCCAGGACCTCCACTGAGCACAGGCAAATTTAAAGCTGTTTAAAAACTCCACCCGTAGAAACAAGGGGATGACTGATAAGGTGTGTAACAAACCAAATTCATTACTTTGCTACTCCTAATCATAGAGCATTTCCATCAGAAAGCGCTGCAGATTTTGAAAGCCAAAGTAATCCCCGAAGGAAAACTTCCATCTAACCTCAGAGGGATGAAGAGGAGGCTCAGCAGTGCCCACAAGCTGTGTTTGGAGCTACCTGCTTCACTCCTATGTCCCCATGAAGAAGCCACTGTTCTTACCTGCTGTCCCAAACCCTCCCAGCGCCGAGCCCAGCGTGGCACCGAGTGAGCTGCTGCTGCCGAAGCCCAGGGAGGTGTTGGCAGGCTGGGCAGAGCCCTGAGAGAAGAGCGAGCTGCTCTGGGAGTTGCTGCTGAGAGAGTTGTTGCCATAGAAGGAGCTGGAGGCCAGGTTGTTGGTGGGCTGCTGCTGGGGCTGGGGCTGGGGCTGCTGAGTCCCCAGGGGGCGGAATGGTCCGTTTGTGGTTCCTGCCAGGCCTCCCGCGGCGCCGTTGGCCGAAGCCGCGGCCGCTGCCACTGCTGGGGAGAGAGGAATTGGAAGTACAGGCTGAAAAGAGGCACTTTTATTGTATTTTGGAAGTTAAAACTTAGCATATCCCTTTTATTTACTCTGGTTTTCTTTCCTCTCAGGATGAAAATCTGCCTTTTGCATCCAACTCTGCAGAAAGTCTCTTGGCTTTGTGTCTGAGCTCGAGTCTTGGGCAGAGTCACCGAAGACTAACAATGTCCAGTGATTACTGGAGCTCCAGAGATCAAACACACACAAAGTTCCCTTTCCCCAAAGATCTGTGACTCAAATCGATCCAGCCACACACTTTGCAACATCCAATTAAGAAACACAAGTTTTGAAATAAGCAAAAATTGTCCCTCAGTGCATGAAACGCAGCCCCACGGTGCCAAGAACATCAAACCCAAGCACTTCTGTTGTGTGGCCAGTTCCAAAGTAAAAGAAAAGGCAAAATAAACAAGAGCTACAAGGAAACAATTAAAAGGCCCATTTCATCATCTGGTACTAAGGCTGCTTCCACACAGATTCTGGCTGAAAAATGTCCTTTTAAAGCCTTGAACTCTCAAAGAACCCTAATAAAATGCAAAACAACTCCCGGCAAGGGCTGGGCACGTAACATTTTACACAAGGTGATCATTTGGGAGCTCTACAGAGGCTAAACTCTCTTATTACGTGGGAAACTAGATGCCAGCAGACAAATTTAAATAACTGTCATGAAACTCTGCAAAATTAAGGAGTTTATGGGACGCTACCTCTCTGAGGCCGTTCTGGAGGCTCAGCCACAGTGAGCACAGAGGATGTTCTCACCAACAATCCCCGCAGAGGATCTCAGTGAGGGCAAGTGTGTCATCATCGCCAGCAGTGCCCAGAGGATTGCAGGTGCCCTCCACCAGGGATGGAGCAGATTTTCCTTCACCAGGCCAGGGACTCACCTGCTTGTGCTGCAGAGGAGCTGATGATGACTGGAGCAGGGGCCACCAGGCGGACGGGGGCCCCCAGGCCGTTCCTGGCCCCTGCGTTCACCACCAGAGCACCCGTTTGGTCATAGTAAGCAGCAGGAGCCAGCACTGGGTAACCTGGAGAGGCAAGTCAGAGGTGCACAGGTAAGGGAACAAGCCTCACAACTCACAAGTGTCTTCAGATGAGTACAGGGAGAGAGGATTTTGGAAGGAAAAGAGGAAGGGAGAAAGAAAAAGCAACAACAGCTCTGCTCCTCCTGAATCACAACTAACCCCAAAGCTGCATCAACAACCTCTGACTTGACACTAGTAAGACTTCCAGGTAGAGAAGATTTTTTTTTCCTCCCAAGCCTATCCAAGCCCTCAGTGTAAATTCAGTTATACAGATAAAAAAAGGTTTTAAAATACAAACGCACTATTTGTTCACTGTAAATTCAGTTATATAGAGAAAAAAAGGTTTGAAAATACAAAAACACCATTTCTTTTCCATTGTAAGTATATATGCTGAGACTTTTCATCTATGGCACCTCCAACTCAGCCACTGCTGAGGATGTTCAGTGTGCACACACGTGCCAAAAAGACACACAATTTAAAGTGATGTATTTCTGAAGGTGTCATAAAGTGTTCATTAATATCCATATAAATAAAAACTCTCAAATCAAATACTCTGGTGATAACAACACAACAGACTTTCAGTAGTCCCCCTGTTTAGGGACCTTGCTATAATTCTACAATAAAATAGAAGTTGCTATAATTCTACAATAAAATAGAAGTTCCAGGACAAAGTGAAGTGATTCTCCAAGGTGGGGCCACCAGCACAATGTTCTCTGGGAATATTTGCTTTGCAAAGATAACCCCCAAACCCCAGATAATGCAGATGTAAGGAAATGTGCAGACTGCCTGGAAACACGCACGTTAAGAGCTCACTCTGTACTCAATCCACCAACATTCTTCTTAAACCATAAAAAACCCCCATATAACAACCACGTGGCAGCTCCAGCGAGGAGACCTGAGGTCAAAATAACCCTGTTCTCTTACATTTGACCAGCAGGATGTAATTGCACATTATTCTAA
Organism: Brachypteracias leptosomus; assembly: GCA_013401335.1. Classification (NCBI taxonomy): domain Eukaryota; kingdom Metazoa; phylum Chordata; class Aves; order Coraciiformes; family Brachypteraciidae; genus Brachypteracias; species Brachypteracias leptosomus. The sequence goes on along the minus strand of VYZX01017274.1, from coordinate 4,352 downwards.
ATATACTCATACTTTCCCTTTGCCATTACAGTGATTTTCTGTATAACTGAATTTGAACCACGGGGCCTCACGGATCAGAGCTAAATTCATCCAGTAGCTCCCCTCGAGCAGGATGATAAATGACAATAAAACCCCTCCTTCCTTCCACCCCTTTTCTTTTCATGTTTTTCAGCCACTAGTACTTGCCTGGAAGAAATCATGAAGGGGAAAGCTCTTAGTCTGGTTAAAGTCAGCACACGGCAGGGATGGAGAGACAAGGCTAGTGAAGGGGACTAAGAGATCTTGGAGGTTTTAAAATAAAGATGAGATAAGCCAGCATGATCCACAGGAAAACCAGAAGAAGCCATCAATTCCTTTGAAGACACAAGCAACTAAAGCATCCATGCAGCAGCAGAGCTGGTAACATCTGCTTTCATCTTGTGGCACAAGGACCTCAGCCCTGGTTGCAGGGAGAAGCTGCACAGGCAGGTAGGATCCCACCCAACAGCCTCTCAAAAGCCACCTACAACCACATGGTAAAGGCAGAAAACACTAAAAACAAAGCACTGCTGACACCAACAGAGACACGGGGTGGAATTTTCTCAGATCTCCCCAGGTGCTGGAGAAGCTGCAGCTCCCTCAGAAGCCCTACCTGGCATCCCTGCTGCCAGCCCCTGGCCGAAGGCAAGGGCAGAGTTGACGGCGGCAGCAGCCACCAGGGGGTCCGTCTGCTGGCCCTGCTGGTTCTGGTTGGGGGTCAGGGGACGCTGACTGGCTCCTCCACGGAGAACCTGGAGGGGACAGAAGAACATGGACCTGGCTATTTATCACCAGACACTTGCAGGAGCACCAGCAGCAAGCATGTGGAAGTTCTTGCACAACTAGTGTGGGACAACCCCTCCCTTTAATGAAGACAGGGCTGACCACAAGCTGGACACGACCACCATGGGTAAATACAGAAGATCCCATTTAAATAGCACAGCCCCCCTCAGCCTTCCTGAGCATGATCACAGAGAATCACAGAATCATGGAATGGTTTGGGTGGGAAGGGTCTTTAAAGGCCATCTCATCCAAACCCTGCAGGGAACAGGGACATCTGCAACTAGAGCAGGTTGCTCAGAGCCCCAAACAACCTCCCCTGCAATGGTGCCAGGGCTGGGGCAGCCACCACCTCTCTGGGCAACCTGGCACAGGCTCTCACCACCCTCAGCACCAACAATTTCTTCTATCTTGTCTAAATCTCCTTTTTTCAGTTTGAACCCATCCCCCCTTGTCCTGTCCCAACAGGCCCTGATAAAAAGTCTGTCCCCAGCTTTCTGACAGGCCCCTTGAAGACCACAAGAAGGTCTCCCTGGAGCCTTCTCTTCTCCAGGCTGACCAAGCCCAACTCTCCCAGCCTGGCCTCCCAGCAGAGGGTTCCAGCTCTCCCACCATTGCTGGGGCCTCCTCTGGCCCTGCTCCACCAGCTCCATGGCTCTGCTGTGCTGAGGACTCCAGAGCTCACCAGAGCAGAGCATCACCTGGAAGCACTTCCATCAGCTGACCTCTTTCATTCTCATCTTGAAGCACCTCCAATACACATCCTTTGTCAGACAATCCACCTGCCCCATCCCAGGTAACAGTTGCCACAAAAGCACCACTGAAAGAGCAGGAACCTTAAAAAGGTTTCATCATCCCCAGTGTAGGAGCTGGGGGCTGATGACACGAGGTGACACTGATGGTGATCCCAAGCTGCCAGCCCCCACAGAAACCAGTGACCCAGTGACACGACACTCACTCATTGGAAATAATGACCAGAGATCAGACACCACCTCTTACAGGGAGCTCTTGTGGCTGGAGCACAAGCTGCTCTCCAAAGAGAGGAGGCAACCTGACCTTTCCTGTAATTACCTGTGACAGGCTTTGTCTGCAAAAGCCTTTTACTGAGAGGAGAGGCAAGAGCCTGCACCCCCCTCATGGGGTCAGCTTATTAGAGGAGCCATCCCTGGGCAGGCAGCTACAGGAGCTGCTGCTGTGTCACCTGATGAGTTACTGGAAGGAATAAATGTCTTTGTGCACTGCAGGCCTGGGAGAGGATCCTGAAGTTAACCTGTCTGGATGTCCATGGCAGAGCCCACCACAGCTGCCTCAAGTGCTGGGGCCTGGGCTGGGGGCCCAGAGTTGGAGTTGACCCGTGGATGAGTCCCAGCCCAGCAGAATGTTTGTTCCCCAAGTGGCTTCAGGCCCCAGAGATAGAACTTGGCCCACTGTGTGAGGCCCCAACTGCCCCCAGGGGATCATGGTTGGGGTGGTGGGTGAGGCTAGAGAGAGATCAACCAGGAACTGAGCAGTTTGAGAAGAAGCAGGAGCTGAACCAGTTGGAGAGAGGCAATAGAAGAGAAAAGAAGCAACAAGAAGCTGCTCAGTTTGAAGAAAGTTCCTGAGGAAGAGAGTTCCCGTAACAGATGAAGACTAAAAGATGAACAAATGAAGACTAAAAGATGAAGAGGAACAGAGATGTTTGTTCTGAGTGTGGAAACAAAGACTAAAAGATGAAGGAAATGTTGCAGAGTTTGGTGTGGGCTGGAGGAAGCAGAGAATGAGCAGCACAAATTGGTGTAGTCAGCAGGATGGTTTGAAGAAGGAGAGAGAGAGTCAGCACAACCCTGTCACAGCCCAGACATGAACTCTCCAGCCTGGCTGGTGCTTGCTGAGCACACGCTGGGTGAGGGCAGTGTGGGGAGGGCAGGCATGGCCCAGGGGCTGCACGGGGCAGTGCTGCCTGCTGGTATCAATGGGCTCTTAAGATGTCGTGAGCATCACAAACCAAGCGTCCATAATCCTGGCTCCAGGCTTCCCAAACATCTGCCCCAGCACTGCTTAGAAAAATTTCATTCAAGAAATCCACACTGTGTCCTCTTACATTTGCATTAAAATTGATCCCAAGTGTAGCTCCCCCCAGCTATAAAAGCAGTGGAAAAGATTATAAAGGGTACTATCACACAATCCCAGCATGGTGGGGTTGGAAGGGACCTCTGGAGATCACCCCGTCCAACCCCCCTGCTCCAGCAGCTCCCCCAGAGCAGGGGGCCCAGCAGCGTGTCCAGGCCCCTTTGGGATCTCTCCACACAAGGAGACTCCACAACCTCTCTGGGCAGCCTGGGCCAGGCTCCAACACCCTCACAACAAACAACTTTCTCCTCCTGCTCACATGGAACCTCCTGGGTTCCAGTTGGTGCCCGATGCCCCTTGTCCTGTCCCTGGGCACCACGGACAAGAGTCTGGCCCCAGCCTCTTGCCCCCACCCTTTAGCTCTTGCTCAGCATTGATCAGATCCCCTCTGAGGCTTCTCTTTTCCAGGCTAAAATTGCTATTTTAATCTTTGCAGAAGCTCTCTCAGCTCACACCTTCCACATGGGGAAATGCTCCCAGCTGATCCCAAAGCACAATTGGCTTCAACCCCCTCCTGCAGCCACTGTCCCAGTGCACAGGGGTAGGGGTGAGCTCTGAGCAACACGCTCTGGGCTGTGACCCACCACGTGGGGGGTTGTTGATTAACTTCCCCAGGAGCAAAGTGCTCCCCTCCAGAACACTGGTGTGAGACACCACGGCTTGTGGTATCAGAAGAGGCCTTCTCATAACCACCCTCTGGGTTTTGCTCTTTCAAAGCAGGAGTGAGTAAATCCAGCTGCCAACCTCTGTCTTCTCCAATTGCTCCCCAACACCCGCAGACCAGTAAGCCTGGCCTGTGTTACTGGGAGAGCACTGGCCGTGCTGCTCAGTGGGATAATGAACCCATTTTGTCTCCAAGCAGGAAGAACCACTGGACAGAAGCTGATTAAAGTGCATAAAGACAAAGGCAGGTGAAGAGCAGCACTTAACCAGCCACCAGACAGAGCACAGGGGCTGTGCTGGAGAGTTGGCCATGGAACACAAACCAGAATCTGGTCTCAACACCCATCCCATGGGCCCTGCTGGGGTCTGGGAGGAGAAAAGCAGAGGATTCCCAACAAGGCTGGTGGGACACCTCATCCTTCTAACTCAATTATGCAGGTTTAGCAACCCCCAGTTTAGTCTGAAAGTCTGGATGTGTTTTTAAATGCCCATTTAAACAGCAAGCTCTCAGCCTGCTCTCCCTGCAGCACTGCAAATCCTTTAGGATGGCTTTTTGGTAAAGGAGGAACATTATTGCTCCCTATTAATTCTCGTAGCAGTTGCTGGATTCACATCTGTCATCTGCTTCAGAGGTACAACTATGATTAAATACCAGACTCTTAAAATGCTTGTTTTACCTGACTGAAGATACAAAACTAACCTAAATCCCAAGTAGAGAAGAAAAACAGGAAAGGGAAAAAACTGCACAAGAAATTACACAGCACAAGAAGGACATGGAC
>VYZX01017272.1:17938-30270 GCA_013401335.1 Brachypteracias leptosomus | reverse complement strand
GAGTTACTCCACCAGTCGATCTTGGATGATGGAGATGTATTGTTCTTCAGTACAATACTGAAGTTAAAACAACAGAAGTATTTATATAATTTACGAAAGTATAGTATTTTTTTCTGGTAGAGTTTGTCATTTCACACTCCATTACAATCCCAGTGGCACAGCTGAAAGGAAGTTGTGAGGAGAAATGTTACTAGGTTTACATTATATACACTGTAACTAGCTTAATTATACCTAGTTATGTTTTTTAATTGGAGGCAAATGTAGCTCAATTCTTAGGAACAATTATCAGTTTTATCTCATCATCAATGATCCTGTATTGATTCTCCCCAAGTGTGTTTTCTGTATTTGAAAGTTGGAAAATGCATAATTTTCAGTGACAGTTTTGCATATTCTAATATCTGCTGTATTTTGGGGGAGAAAGGGAAATTTTAATGGCTGTCTTTCTTTCAAATGAATTTAATACTCTTGATCCCCTTTAGTAATAGGGACCTAATCTGGTACTTGTCTGCCCTGTTATCTTCTGTACATCCCAGAGACTTCACTGGACTTACATACTAGTTACAAGCATAGAACTAGCTTTTGTCTAGATTGCAAATTACTCAGTATTATTTACAGATTTTCTCATGAGGAGATTCTCTCATGAGTTTGATAGAAATGGACTGAAGGTAAAAGGAATTTTTTCGCAGGTGTCAGTGTTGTAGACACAAATTTCAAAGTTCAGCATGAGAGCACCAACTTATCTGCCATGGAACTATAAGCAGAAGACATAAGGACTTTACAGAACTTTGAAATAGACGGATTTAAATAAAATGCCATTGATGTAAAGTTGAATATATTTGATTATTCTTGAGTCACTATTAAATTCAGCAGGAATGTACATAAAAAAGGAATTGATACATACAACATGAAGCTTAAAACTGCAGTGTTTTCACCATCTAATGAAACTGAGCTCTTCAAGGGCACAAAAAATTTCGTATTTTCTTCAAGGTTTATGTGGTAGAGTTACAGGTCATGACTGGACTTCTATACTACTGCAATAAAAAATATAATTTCCCTGGGCTCTCAAGATTAACTCTGTAAAGTGTCATATTCTTCAAGCCCTACAGGCTTGGAGGTAAGAGCCTACATGTAGTCATAGACAATATGACTAAAAGGATGCCAGATCACTGTGGGTACTCTACTGGCCTTAGTTAGGAAAGCTACTCTTGACTCATGCTTTTTCTCAGAGATCTTCAAAAAATGAGATTCTATGACCTCCTGGGTAACATATTTACATTAGAAAGGTTTTTTAGTATCCAATTTAAATTAACTCTTTGTAATTTGACCCCATTAATTCTTATTTAAAATGTAAATGATCATGAAAAAGATTTTTTTTTTTCACTGTAGAAACCTATTTTATATTTGGGAATTTTTATCACACCTACCTATCTACCTACCAACTTTTGGTCTATAAACAAGCCCAGTTTTTCAATGCTTTCCTTAAAGCTTTCAGGTTTTTCTGTACACTCCTGCTGCTTGTGCCTACAACATGCCCGTAGTACTCCTACTGAACTCTTACCAGTGTTGATGCATGAAGGAGTACTTCATATTTCCTGCAAAGGATATATGCATACTTGTACATTATGCATACTTCCCTTTTTTTTACAGTAATATGATAACACTGATCCATGTTTGATTTGTGATCCATCACCCTTGGATACATGGAAGAAATGTAAGCAACCATTACTCATTCAATAGTTGTGAATTTGATCACTCTCAATTAAATGTTGTACTTCACACATGCCCCAGTTAAAGTGGTCTCTGGTTTATTTTATAATTTTTATAAATCACCAATGTTGTTTTGAGTTATTACTCAGTCCTCCAAAATACTTGCAACTATTCAAAGTTTCATATTTCCTGTAACTTTTATAATGGTATTTTCAATTCCTTCATTCAAGTTATCAATTAATTTTTGATAAGGAGATACCTTGAAGAGACTCTTACAGAACTTAATGCTTCTGTTAAGATGGCAATGAAAAACTCCTAATTATGGAGTATGGCTTTCCATACTGTTAGACTTCAACTTAGATTTTGCTTGCTGATCTTAAGAGAATATCATCAGAGACATTAGTTTCAAAAATCTTTCCCAAAATTATGGTATTTACTACTTCTCTCCTATGAAGGAAGTTTTTTGTATCATCACAGATGAAAATTACATTGGTTTGATATCACTTCTCTTTGATTAATTCTTTGATTAATACTTTTTTGTTGATAATTTCTTAGGTGCTTGTAAACATAGACTTAAAAATTACTTTCCCCATATTTTTTCTCAAGATATGCTGACTTGTCATTAGCTCTGTTTTTGCCCTTTTTAAAGACAGGTATTACATTTACTACTTACTTAATTATCTGGGGAGTAATTTTTTCTCCTCAAGTTTTCAGAATGAGTCTCTAAAGGCTTGGCCAACCTACTCAGCAGAGTGAGCAAATTTTATCAAGTAAAAACCAGATCTATAGAATCATAAAATCATTTAGGTTGGAAAAGACCTTTAAGATCATCCAGTCCAATCAAAACCATACTCTACCAAGTCTGCTGTTAAATCGTGTCCCTAAGCACCACATCCACACGGCTTTTAAACATATCCAGAGATGGTGATTCAACCACTTCCCTGGGCAGCCTGTTCCAGTGCCTCACAACCCTTTCTGTGAGAAAATTTTTCCTAATGTCCAACCTAAACCTCCCCTGGGACCAACTTGAGGCCACTTCCTCTTGTCCCACCAATTGTTACTTATGAGAAGAGACCAGCATCCACCTCTCTACAACCTTCTTTCAGGTAGTTGTAGAGAGCAATAAGGTCTCTCCTGAGCTTCCTGTTCAGAGTTAACAACCCCAGTTTCCTCAGCTGCTCCTCATAAGACTTGGCCCTTCACCAGCTGTGTTGCCATTCTCTGGATCCAAGAAATAATCTAATTAATTTTCATTTTGTTCTTCTTCTATTCCAACAAATGTTAACTTCTCTTTGGAGCCTCTTTTTCTTTTCTATGAAGACTGAAACAGAAAAAGACATTTCAACATACTTCTTTGTATGTTTCTTCTATCTGACTGTACACCATTGCTTGGGTTCAGGCATTTCCATGCCTTAAAACTTTTATCCTCAAGAAAACATATAAAGTGAATAATTTCCATGATATAATATGACTTGCAATTAGGCTTCATAATGAGGACTACAAAAAGTTAATATTCTAGGGGTGGGAAATTCTTGTTAGTAGTTACTCATTTCTTGTTCCATGCTTGGAACTTGGAAAGGAGAATAAAAATTTTTTTAAAAATGCTGTGGCCTTCATTATGGTTTTAAAACAGATAGCACACTACTATTTTACAGCCATAACTCTGTAAACTTCAACAATTACAACTAATCCCCTTTGACCAGATCCAGTGTAAAAGCATAGCTTTCAATACCCAAACCATTTCCAACTCATTATAATTAGAAACATTTCAAATATCAACTTGAGATATGCCCTGTAGTCATACATGTGCTCTCTTAACAGGTCTCAAAGGCTCAAAATATATTCCCAATAGAAACAAAATATATTTAACTTAAATAAACTCTATTTTTATAGTTTATAAAAGTGATCATTATATAAATGGCAAGGCAACAGAAAGCTGACTGGCTGTCTTGCTCTGCATAGAGGGACTGTAAAAAAATACAAGTGAAAAATTGCACTTAGATAATTCTGTAGGCTAAGTTCAAATGTCCTATGTTTTTATAAAAATGCTGGTTATATGAAGCAAAAATTTAAAAAATATCCTAAAACTTGAGTGGAATTATGTCAAGCTATTTCTTAGGAAAGACAGCTTGACAGTACCAGATGAATTATCAAGACAGCACTGCAATGGATCCAAACATACTCTGCAATGAGAACCACTTGATTCTGGGACCAAATTCAACTTCTTTGCAGTGTGAGGCAGTGACCATTTTTCATTATCTGTGTCATTTGTGTAATCAGTTCTTAAAACGCACTTTAAAATTCTGCAACTGTATTTGAGGTCCTCTTAATGTAGAGGAAAAGGACTACCTTGCATATTACTCCCCCTTTCAGAGATTATCCCATATACGTGGCAATCCACAGGCAGTCCCTCCCTCCCTTGCCTTTTCTTCTGTTTGCAGAAGTACCACAGATGAAAAGTGAGTTCAGCTGGATGGAATGTGGTGATGACTGAGCTTCCCAAAACATTCTAGTTTCCCAAGTGGTGACAAGAAGCTGCTGGGCCTGTGAAGGCAGCTGCTGCTCTTGGTGGATAACTAGAGAGGACAGAACTTGGTAAAATTCCTCTAAACTGACTTTTCAGCACCCTCAAGGAAGCTTCTCTGAAGAGAGGCCTTTAACTGATGTAGGCTTAGGCTAAACAAAGTTGGTGATAAGGTATAATGTTCAAGATTTGATAGTTCAAAAAGCTGCCCTTAGTAGGTGGCTTTAAAAAAGGGTGGTTTGAAGAAATGAGAACATTGGTTGAATATTGTCATGAAAGAGTGAAGTGCTAAGGTATATGAGGCCACTGACTCTGTTTCCATTCTGTTTCACCATTTACACCTGTGCAAAGCAAGTTGAAAACATCCTTAAATGAGAAGCTATACTGTTATTCCTATCTTTTATTTGTTGACAACAGAAAGAGGAAGATGGTGGGGTAGAAGATAAACCTAGGATGGGCTAAACAAGACTTGCATTTGAAAGTTTTTTCAATAAGGCAAAGTGGTTTCACTACAATGTAATCTTACAGACTTTGTGGTTGTCTTTGGAAGACAGTTAAAGATTAAATTTCACAGCCCATGATGCCATAGTTATGGGCAGAAATCTCAAAGAATAACAAATCTGAACTATAACCCAAACTTTATGAAAACTTTATTTGAAGTTAAAATCAGTTCAGTGCTTTTTATTATTTAATATATTCTGAGACCTCCACCCTTCCTGCTCTAAATCAGAAGTGAAAGTACTGAAAGATCACAAAGTAAGCTGCTAATATGTCATATTTAGATCAACTAGAGCAAAAATGTGAATGTCCCACGAGCTTTCCAGTTCAATTCCCACATCTGATGCATTTGGATAAGCCTGAGACATGTATCCAAACTTCTGGAAGGCTGTGGGAATAGAACCCCTGAGCCTTCTTGCATTAGCACAGTATCAGCATAAGATGTGAAATCTGCATGATGCATAAAGATGACATAAAAGACTAATTATTAGAGCTCTTTCTCAGACCACAAGGGGATTTAAAAAATCTAAACCTCTTCTCTTTTCCTTACCTACTGCTTTTATGGTTTTAACTTCAGAGCAGAGCAATGACCACTCAACCAATGGTCCTCCAAGCAAATGGAAGGGTGACAGCAGTAGAGTATATGGGAAGAGAGAACCTCACTAGTTATGCAATAGTGAGAGCTGTTGGTTAGCAAAGAAGTTTAAGTTTAGCTACAAGAATGGCAGGAACCAGTTTAGCTAGTATACATCCTGACATGTAACAGAAACAATTAATTAGCCTACACTCTTCTCTCTGCTCTATGAAGGGAGGCAACTCCAAAGAACAGATCTATTACATCACCACTCTCTCTGTTAAACATCCAAATTTAGATGGGTTAAAGTTAAGCAAAGGAAATTCAGAAAGCGACTTTGAGGACATACCTATGTTGTCAGTTTTAAGATGAGTTCAGGTGTGCATGCAAGGATACCTTATCCATCATGATTAACATGCAAGAATGTTGTCAGATATAGACAAAGTTTCATGCTGTGGAGATGGGATGGCTACAAGTAGAGGCAACTGTACCTAGCTCTGTTAATCAGAGCTCAGACTTCTTGGGCTCCAAGCTTTGAGCCAAGATGGGAAGACACGTAGCCAGCTACATGAATGTTGATGGAAAATATAAGGGACTGAACATCTCAATGTGCTTGACCTCAACATTGCAAGATTTGATAACTTGTAGATTAGACACAGACAGTGTCAGAATTCATTATCTGATCTATTTCTAGGATGAGGGACTTATAATTGACAACTCATGCTGGCAAAGGAATGGTAGCAATCCATGTGCCAAGAGAAAAAAAAGGAAAACAAAACACCACCCACTCACTCTCCCACACCCCAGTATATATAGTTAGATGCAGAACTGTAGTTATCTGATTTGTTAGATCTCTTGACAAAGACAGCTTAAGGAGTCCCAGCCCTCCCTTTCTCCAGATACTTTTTTCCTACCTCTGTGCTGAAGTTCACCAGCCCTTCAAACATAACTGTTTGTGGAGCAGCACTATAAACAAAATCATTGGAATGATCTAATTTGGAAATAACTCTCAATAGAAAACAAATCAACATAAACCCCTAACAACTAAACAAGCCAAGTTTTTGCAGCCATTCCCAGTATACGTTTTCTAGACCTCCTATTGCTCTCTTTCTGGTCTCTTTCCAATTGGCTAATTTTTTTGAAGTGAGGTGCCCAAGACTGGACCGATGTTCTAACTAAAGCCTGATGGGTACTGAATTGAGCAGAAAGATTACTTCATGTGTTTATAAGAAAACTTGGATCCCAGTCTAAATCCTAATCGAAACTTGGCAGTCCATACATATTTCCATTTAGTAGACAGGACCAGGCACTCAGGATTTCTGCCAAATCTCAGATTTGTAGGTGTCCACAGAAATACATAGGAGAACGGAAAGCTTATAAGAGACTAGTACAGCTCAGTGAACTTTCGTAGGGGTGTGCAGAGCAGCCTGTTTCAACCTGGGTGGAATCACAAGTTATCTTTCACATTCATTATCATTACATTCACCTCCTGCATTTTACCATTCGTATACACTTCAATATGAATAATGCAGATTGAAAGAATCTGTATAGAGTTAAGGAGGTTGTATTTATTGCTCATCCTAACAGAAAAGGAAGGGATAATACATAGGCAGTGGCACTAATGAAAACAAAGTCAAAATGCATGGTGACTGCCAGGAGAAGTAGTTGTCCCTCACCTGCAGCCTTTGGAAGGGCAGATCTTCACTGCCCAGGCAGTCAGGTGCTTCTCAGTCAGGAGCATCTAGTACATACAATACATATATTTGCAAATTGGGCACAAATTATAACTAAATGGAGATGGCACTAGTACCTAGGCACTGACAGATATGAGCAGATAGAAGTGAGCCTGGGTATTAAAGTGGTCAGAGTGTGTACAAACAGATGAAAGAAGGTATCCCTATGAGCCTCTGTATGGAAGTTGTGAGACTTCTGAAACTCAGTGTGCTGCAGATGGCTTTTGTTATTTGTCTGCCAACAATCTTCATCCAAATGACAGGTTTGTTGTCTCCTGCTGAGGACTATCTGACACATACTGTAGCTGTTGTTCTAACTAAGGCTGCTCAGCTGCACATCAAAATGAGACAACAGATTCTTTCAACATTTATGTTTAATTTGGGGCCTCATTTGTTCTTATGATGGAGCTCAGTTTGGCTCCCCATTGTGCAAGGCAACAGGGCTAGAAACATACGGTCTTTCATTAGCTAGTCTTAAATACTTATCTTCTTATACAAGGTAGGAGACAGAAGGAGACTCTCTGCATAACTGTACCCCAAAGCTTGCCAACATGCATTGCACTGCATTCAGCAGGTATGATCCTCTCCTGAATCTGTATAGGCATAATGAACTAGTAATTGGGTAAAACAGAAAAATCACAAAGTTTACAGGCTTCTCTTTAGGAGACCATGACTAGGTACAGTTCCTGGCAGTAGCCTGCTACTGCCATGTTTCACTGAAAAGATAAAAAATGATGTTTTAGTGTTTTCTCTGCAAATCAGAAAGTTGCCAAACACACTAATCCACCACATCAATTAGTTGTTGGTTCTAATGATTTATGTCTCTCTTTGCCTCACACAGGAAAAAAGAATCCATGATATTTTAGTATATGGGATCCACATGTTTGTAATGCAAGACTAGCCCTGAACAGCTATAATGATTACTCTTTCTCACATAATTATCTTCAGTGGTAGTTACTCATCAACACTTTCAGCAGTTTTCTTCTACAATGCCACAAATATTCCTAATATTGCTTGGTCATGATAAAAAATGTTTTTAAGGAACTTTATAATGACTATGGGAACAGAATGAACATTTGAGAAGTGTAGATCAGGGCAGCTATATGGTATGGGCGATCAGTATTAAGAAAATGACCGCAAACAGTGTTTCAGTATATCTTAAAATTCCTAATTGTTGCTTGTCCCTTGTAGCTTTTTTTCTCCACAAACTCTTTTCTTACCTGACCTGGATGTTGTCAAATAAAAGGCATGTCTCTGATCCTAATACTTATATTTACATAGTTCGGGTCAATTTTGTATATGATTTAAGATGACCAGTCAGAGACTGTAAGTGGCTCATAACTTTGCAAACAAACTACTGTCTAAACTTTTTCAGACAAAATAGTTATTGAAAGACACAATTATAACAATTGTTACTGTACAGTTTTAAAATAAATAAGGAGAAATTAATTGCAGGTTGTTACTATATGAGAAGATGTTAAGGTCAACCATTTAGCAGCTGAAAAGTACTCGGTGACCTCTGATCAGCCATTCATTGCTTTGTTCATTCACTTTTTGTTGTGTCTGACATAAAAAATTCTTAATTCATCCTAATGTACTTAATTAATCCTAAATTACAACCAATAAAAATGCCACCATTCAATAACTATATTATTTCTATTATAATGCTCTGTGATCAGCTTCTCATTTTTTAATGCTAGATTTGTACTTTGTCTTACATATTCTGTACACTTCTTTCATCATCAAAGGGATGCTAAGACACTAAACCAAGTAAGGAGGTCTGTGCTCCTGCCCACAGATGTAAACTATTGCCTGCTGTAGTGCAAGCACCTGATATATGTCTTTCACAGCATTTTCATCTTTAATACTTGACTATCTTATAACCTGGCTGGACCTAGTATCTCCAGCTTTCTACTACAAACAGGGGTTTTTTTAAACTTTGATGAGAAGTGATAAGTGCTGTCTTCCTAAACATTTATTCAACACCTCATCAAAAACAGGATGACAACATTGTCAATCTTGTGCAGAAACTTAAAAGGCTGATCTGCAAAGCACAATCACTTCACACCCTTCTGCTTTCATTATCTTCAAGTCTACTTCTATATTGTTTCTCATCTTCCCTGCTGACATCTTCAGATAGCAGCTAACAAGCATGCCTTGCACACAAGATTATGTGATCTAATTGCACATGCTTGCTTCTCAGGTCTTGTCCTTTTGTACAAACCCTGATTCCTTATTCTGGGTTGCTGAAATCTTTTTGGTTTTCCCTTTCTTTGAACTATGTAAGTCTCTTGTACAAATACAAAGCTATGCTCTGGACAGTTAACAGACAGTGTGATTCAGAAGGTTTGACACATTCTTTCCAGCTTTTCTACTCAACCTTCTGTATTTCAATTGAGGTTTCTGCTCACTGAAGTCTAACAGCACAAAATCTCACTTGGCCAACCAACCCAAATCAAACACTTAACTGACAACATACAATTTCTGTGGTGATCCCAGCAGAATCCTTGTCAGAGGACATGTAGAGGGCAGGCAAAGAACCTCCCATCTTCTCTATGTACTTTTATGTCAGGCTTAGAGATACCTTTGCTTATACTACTGTCTAACATTGCAAAGAGCACCTGGCCCCTAGGGCATTTGGTGAAAACTGGCTGACAATCATGTCCGCACCTTCTAGGGTGGTCTGGTGCATCTCATGGAGTGCTTGGTTAAATTTTCCTCAGACTACTGCCTCTAGAGACTTTCCCTATAGCCCTCAGACATGTCTGTGGTTTTTCTGTTCTGGGTGTCTGACATAATGTGAAGATTGTGTGACAGCCCACCAGTTCGCAGTTTGAACAGACTGATGCCATGATCATGCAGACATCCTCTTGCAGGATCTGGCATGGGAGTGTATAAAACCAAAGGAACCAAGCCTGACTTGGTCTTGTCCATATTGACTCTTAGGAGTGGTCCCTGCAGTAAACTATGCTAAGAATTTTGTGGAGGTTCATCCCAGGAGAAAATAGATCATGCCAAAAAAGGCTAAGTGTGCAATGCCAAAGGCCAGGAGTGCTGCATCCAAAAGCCACCCGGGCAGCTAAGTTATTTGACAGTGTACACCTAGCCTTAGACAGCCATGGAGATGAGCAACTGAAGAACAGAGCTGCCACATTTCTATCTGAGATTTTGCATGTGGAGACAGACACCTCTGAGAAATGTCAGAGCAATGATGCCTGTGCTGCATGGGCAGCCTGGGCACAGACAATAAATATAAAACTATGTACAACATCTACTTATGCATGAACCAACTCTACAGTTACATTCCAGGAAGCATAAAATTTCTTTATACATGTCATGTAGATGAGGTATAGATAACAATAAATAAATAATGGGTTAAAAATAGTAGTTAAAAACAGAACAAAAGCAATCGTTCTCTCAGGAAAGATCTGATGTTGTCTGTGCTCAACATACTCCTTAGTGATCCACAGTAATGCCATGACAGATCTTGCTGATTATACTAAACTATTCAAGGTAGTAAATCCTGAAACTCCCCAGGAACTGGGAATAACTGCAGAAGGATCTCAGTATCCAAGCTGCCAAGGCAATAAAATACCAGATAAAACTCAATGTAGGTGAATGTAAAAAGTGATGCACACAGGGAAAGTAATGTTAGGTTTATAAACATGAAATGTGTTGCAGAATTTCTTAGTCTTATAATAGATAGTAAACCAAAAATTAGGAATGTACAGGACAGGATTAGGGAATATTTAGGAAGCAGAAAATATAACAAAGTTTAAAACCAGCTGTGCTTGCATTTTGAACATGCACACTATCCTTGTCTCTCATGTCATAAAAGATTGAGCAGAACCAGAAAAGCAATAGGAAAGGGCAAAATGTATGATCAGAAATAAGGATTAATTATTGTTTGAGAAATAACTAAAACCTAGGGCTTCACGTGGTGCAACATAAACAGCATGAGGAAGGGGAATATATACAATTGTAGACAACCATGAGAAAGTGAAGAATGAGCAACTTTTCACTGAATCTTAAATGACATTTTTAGCCAGATGTTTAATACAAAAGAAGGTATTTTTTCACACTTGTTAGATTACAGCAGTCATCAGGATATCAGTTTACATGAACTGAAAAGCAAACAGAACAATTAATTCCAACAATGTGTTCCTAGAACAAGTACATAGATTCCATCATTAGTCTCTGAATTGCATACTGATGGACACTAGGAATGTGTAACAGGCAGTTACCACTTGTTCTTCTCCCGCTTTGGGCTTCTGCTACTGTCAGAGAACAAAACAGACTGGCCTTTAGTCTAAAGCGGTGAAGTTGCCCTTTAATTCTTAATACACTTCCCCTCATACAGTGAAATGGAAAAAAGCAGAGAAACAGCCAATAAAGATATAATAATGTAACACATCATATAATGAAAAGAGCTACCTAGTTATGCTTTTGACACTACCACATTACATTATCATAAATACACTAGTGTCACATAAAACTGTATTTTAAGAAGGATGAAAAACAGGCTAGAAAACTGTACTTAGAGAATAATTCTCAATGATTCACTGCCAAAATGGAATGAAGTATTGAAGAAATTAAAATCCAGGATGAAGAAGCATGAGACATACATTTTGCAGAAAAGTGTCTGGGTAGCTTGTGGTTCATAATCTGGGCTTGAGTTCACAACACAAAAAGCAAACATCTTCCTAACACATCTAAACGTAAATATAGTGTGTGAAATGTAAAGGAATACATTTCCACATGATCCATCACTTGGAAGGCTTCATCTGGGCTCTATGCTCATTTCAAGATATGTCTTAAGGAGGGTAACCAGCATAGCCATAGGTCTAGAAAATATGATTTGCAGTGGAAAGTTAAATAAATTCATCCTGTTCATCTTAAGAAGGGGAGATTTGGGAAAAGAAAGCATACAAGTAACTTTCAAATACTTAAAAAATATCTGGAAAGAGGAAGTGAATATTCCATGCAAGAGGCAATAGAAATAATGGGCTTAACAGCACAGAAGAGAGTATATTAAGAATAATGAGATTTTAATAACAGTGGTAAAACCTCTCTGTATTAATTAAAGATGCTTNCTGAGATCTGATCAAATGCAATAGTAACCATAATTCCTTTTTGAAAGGAAGATTTTCAAAACCATTCGAACACTGTAGTGAGTGGTGTTTAGAAACAAGACACTTATTTACTTCTGTAATGAAAAGTGTAGTTATGATAACAGTGTTAGGCCTGTTATACTGAAATTTGAAGTGACTTCTACTTAAAAAAAAAAAAAAAAAGA
>VYZX01017272.1:0-14854 GCA_013401335.1 Brachypteracias leptosomus | reverse complement strand
GGTTCTCAGAGCTGTCAGTGCCACTGCTCCAATTGTCAGCTGGTAAGACCCAGTGCCCACTGACCTCAGCAATCCCTTCTAATTGATTTTAGCTCTTTGAATATCAACCTCTGATTTCCAATGTAACAATTCTAGTGCTGTGGGGCACATAAAAAGGAGATCTGTGGCCACATTCCAGGCAGACTACACAGGAAGACTGGAATTTTCCAAAAGCTGACCTAAACTTATGCCAGATCTCTCCTTCCTCCTTAAATTCCATTTCAACAGGAGATGTCAGATGAATAAACAGGTGACCAGTCTGGCACAATTATCAGCTGGTTCACCATTATCAGCTCAAAACCCTCCTAAATTCAGTGCTTATAAATAGAGCAGTATGCTCTAATTTATGAAGCCTTATCTCTTCTTATTTAATGTATAACACATACTGCCAGTGATCAGTACTGTCCTGAAATATATTGTAGCCATCAGCTGATACTTCAGCAATTCCTTATTTCTGTTCTGCTTCTGACAAAATATACATAGGTATGAAAATGAAGAAAAAACATTCTTACAAGTCTGTGGCCTGTGGTTGATTAAACCTACCACTCTGATTGCTTGCCTGTTATCTTGTAAGAGCTGTATCTTTGTTTATATGAAAACTCTGAGCTATTCATTAACAAATCTGAATGAAAATTTCCAGCAGATGCAAAAGTTATTATGAGAAGACATCTAGCATGAATACTTAAATCTTACTTCTATGAGAAACATGGCTTACCCCTCAGTAATAAGTGGGCTAAAGCAAATAATTGATGGATTTGTTATATGACCACTCAGTAATGTCTTCTCACTCTACCCTCATAAAATACTTTTTATCATCTGCATTGAAAACAGGTTATTACCTGTTTACTGTTGACAGACAGGCCCCTGAATGCCATTTCCCCTTTATGTACATATTAGTATACACATTAAAATACCTGGAAAGAGCGTGATCCTCATTCAAGGATTGTTAGGTCTCAGAGCCAGGACAATTAGTTTGAGAAACCTGTAAACACCGTTGATTCAGGAGACTGATAGCTTTGCAGCAGTGACCTAGCAGAATAACAGCAAAGCTTGAAATAGGACTCCATTATATAACTTCTGTTTCAGTGTTTTGTCCAGTGAGGCTACAATATGCAATAAGAGTAAACCTACCTAATTGTCTTAAATTATTTGAATATCAAACTCTGATTCCTAGCTTAATCATTCCGGTGTTGTGAAACATAGAAAAGATTTCTAGATGCCTTTTCAATCCAGACAATTATTTAGGTTGGAAAAGGCCTTTGGAGGTCATCGGGTCCAAACCCCAGGGGCCAAATTAAAAGTTTTGCTAAGTTGTCCTATTTCTTCTATTTGGTATCTATGTTAACTCTGACATAGAGGTCCTGAAAAAGAGTTAAATGGCTTCCATGACTGATGGTCCTTTGAATCCATCTCTATTGTTGATCTTTTCCAAAAGAGACCTGCCATATGCAAAATGAAACCTCAGTGAATGTCACAGTGGCAGAATCTGGTCCTGATTCCACTGGAAATGAACTAGAAGCATTAAACTTGGAGAAGATCACTGACTTTTGACAAGAATGTGGCTAATGGGGCGCTGTAAAACATATACAAGAAGACAGTGACAGCTGATTCTGATTTCTCTTCCAACATGTGGATATGTTACATCCACCCAAGCACTAAGCTTTCATCTCAAACAGTTGTGAAGGTGAAGGCTTCTGGGGATCTCATTCTCTAATTATGCCTGACTTAGAATTCACTTAACTTAGACTAACACGGATAGGAAGTCAAGTTCTGTTAGCTGTTCCACCTTTCACCTTGCCACACATCTGGGAAATATTCAGATCAAGATCATAACCTTGCATGTTGGCATTAGCTACCTAAAAAAAACATTAAGATATCACCAACAATTTGCCTTTGACTGGGAAAATTAGAAGCATATTTGAGATGTAAACACTGTTGTGGCACTAATATTGCTGGTAATGATTAAAGGCTGCTACTTTAACTATTTTAACTATAATGGAATAAAGTAAAACTGACAGTCTTAGTCCATGCCCATTTTCAATTTAAACAAGATAAGGAAATCCCAGGGGCATATCATCTTCTGAATGAGGGGTAAAGCTGGGAATATTTAGAGATGAGTATTTTCAATAAGGTCTACAAATGGAAACCAGTATGTGTAAAGTACTGTAACAAATTTGTGGTTACAAAGCTGAAGTGGGGATCGGACCCAGCTCTTCCTGCTGCAACAGGCCTCTCTACCACTTGAACTTAGGAAGAATTGTCTTTAATTGTAAACAGGCTAGACCTTATGCATACCCTAAAGCTGATGCAGCAGAGGGCAGCATTCATTAGACAATTTATTTCATACTCCTCAGCCAATTTATTAGATTATCATCACCATCATGACTGTTTTACTTCAAGAAAAATACCAGAAATCAGAGGCTGGTAACATGAGGGTTTGAGGGGAAGAGCAGCTGGGGCTATGCACATGTGGGAATGGGGAGATCCAAACTCCCTTTCCCCTACTGTTTCCAACTCAAACTTCAGAACTCAAGTCTAAAGTTGGACTCAGGAAGGATTTGCTGTTACAATCATACTGCAAACCTTGCTCACTTCTAGGATCATGTCTGTGTTGAGATTTCAATTAAAAAACACCCAAAACAATGGCTGCTTAAAGTAAAAGAGACTCAGCAGAGTTCAAATTGTAGAAACTGAAGCCAGGAAAATTCATTAAGAATGAAAACATTTTAATAAAAAGATTTGATCAGGCTTTGGTGCCAGGTATCAAATTAAAAATTATTCTCTATATATTGATGTGTCCAAATGAAGACTAATGCCTGTCTAGGATATATGATTACACAAATATTAGTTATGCTTAAAGTGGAAGTTACTATTCTCTTTGTAGTGTTAATTGTAGAAAATGTAACAGGCTGAGATATATAAGCAGTCAGACTAGATACTATTGATCTTTCCAGACAATTAAGAATTCTAAGAATTGCTTTATATTAGCAATTTATTATCTTTTTTTTTTTTCCTTCAAATTTGTATTTTTAGGTTAGGAAAAAAAGAGAGATTTCCCTCCAGAAACAAGTGTTTCCTACTGTACTAAATTTTCACATCAATAACCAGCAAAACAGTAATTCTGTCAAGTCATGAAGCTGTATATGCTGCTAAAGATGGTGAAACGAGATACAGCACACGCTAAAAAAAGCATCTGTCTTGCATGTTTAGTTTCTTAAGCCTTTGATGTGTTTCAAATATCAGTACATCCTTTTCCTCATCTTCCCCATTGCAGTGCAAGTTCAAAGAAAACATACCATTAAAAAGCTAAATTGTAACAAAAGCTTTTTAGCAGCTTTGAACTGCCACATACAGTTTTAGCATTTATAAGAAATGCTGTAATATCTGAGCTAAGATCGCTAAGCATTTTTTTGTTAGTTGGTGACCATTGATCTAGCATGGGAAAAATAAATTAGGGTGATGGAAATAAACTATAGATTCTTGGGTACATCAGGAGTATACAGGCTGTGTAGTGGCTATAGGATTCATTCAGAAAAATTCAGCTCTATAAATCAAATGTAACGAACAAGTTTAGCCTGAACAAAAGTAGAAAACCCTTATTTTACCTGCAAGATTTTAGTATCATTGCCCCTCACAAAAGCCATGCACTTCGCTCATGTATGAAGGAACTACTAAATGTAGGTGACACTTTAGGAAAGGCAGAAATAGATGCAAAAAAAATTTATTCGAAGTCACTGTTGACCATCACTCCACCAAAGGAGGTGGAGGGGGATAAAAAAAACATAACTTGCAAAATCCAAGAGGCAAGGCCTTTTCACAGTCTCCTTTCCCAGATGTACATATGTTTAAGTTAAGTTAATCAATAACTTATTATAGAATCATAGAATCATAAAATGGCTTGGGTCAGAAGGGACCTCCAAAGGTCACCTAGTCCAACCCCCCTACAATAAGCAGGGACGTCTCTAACTAGGTCAGGATTCTCAGAGCCCCATCGAGCTTGACCTTGAATGTATTCAGGGATGGGGCCTCCATCACCTCTCTGGGCAACCTGTTCCAGTGATGAATCACTCTCATATTAAAGAACTTTTTCGTAATATCCAACCTAAATCTACCTTTTTCTAGCTTAAAACCACTACCCCTTGTCCTGTTACTACAAACCCTCGTGAATAGTTCTTTCCCAGCCTTCTTATAGGCCACTTTCAGGTACTGGAGGGTTGCTATAAGGTCCCCTGGAGCCTTGTCTTCTGCAGGCTGAACAACCCTAACTCTCTCAGCCTGTCTTCATAGGAGAGGTGTTCCAGCCCTCTAATCATCTTTGTAGCACACCTCTGGACACGCTCCAACAGGTCCACATCCTTCTTGTGTTGGGGGCTCCAAAGCTGGACACAGTACTCCAGGTCAGGTCTCACCAGGGTAGAATAGAGGGGCAGAATCACCTCTCTTGATCTGCTGGCCACACCTCTTTTGATGCAGCCCAGGATGCGATCGGCCTTCTGGGCTGCAGCTGAGCATTGGTGGTTCATGTCCAGCTTTTCATCCACCAGTACCCCCAGGTCTTTTTCCACAGGGCTGCTCTCTAGCGTGTCTTCTCCCAACCTATATTGATACTGCTGGTTTCCATGGCCCAGGTGCAGGACTCTGCATTTTTAGATTTATCTAATTGGTATATGCTTTTGTTTTATTATCAAAATTTAGCATGTTTGCTCCTTTGAGATAAATAGAATATGTGTCTAATTCTGCCAATCAGTACTGTAAACAAAACAGCACATCTACAATTACTTCACACAAGGCTAAAATAGAAAATACTGACTTGTGCTTAAACTAAGGTAGCTTTGGCTTTCATTTCCTTCATACAAGCATTGGTTTTAAATACAGTTTTTTGAACATCTGTGACAATAAAATTCTAAGATGTGCAGAAACAACACTTATAATCATATGTGTAGGTGATGGAGGTAGGAGTTTGGCTGCTAGTGAGAAATTAAAGTAGTGTAAAATGAAAACAGCTTTTCTGAAATCCAAGGAATGCATCAGTGTTCATGACTGGAGAAACTTGGGTAAGTCACTTACCAGAACAATTAAAACAAAATTACAGAAGTTTTACAACAGTCAAAGCAGTACAGAGATTTCTTAAAAAGGAAACATGATTCATCTGCTTGTTAAGACATCTCAACATCTCAGAGAGCAGCCCTGCCCATGTGGCAAACTCCCATGCAGGCTAGGAACCTGCTCTGGTTTAAGTTGTTTGATTTGAAAGGAA
The DNA here is from genome assembly GCA_013401335.1 of Brachypteracias leptosomus. NCBI lineage: Eukaryota > Metazoa > Chordata > Aves > Coraciiformes > Brachypteraciidae > Brachypteracias > Brachypteracias leptosomus. The sequence goes on along the minus strand of VYZX01017272.1, from coordinate 9,558 downwards.
CACCTTTAGAGGCACTACACTGTATCTGATAAAAAAATAAAACCTAAACAAATAATGTGTTTAATGCCAGTTTTTCAAACTGTCTCCTATTTTGTACCTGTACTATGTTTAGCATAATGAGATTAGCACCACGGATTTCTAGGTGCTCAGCACACAACATGCTAGCTCAGTAGAGGGATTCAGCCCAGTGGCTTGATTGCTGCTGATACTCAGGCTAGCTGGTTTAAAGCTAGTTTGAACGGCTTTGTAATACCATAGTGAAGAAATACTTTATCTTTCCTCTAAAATAATCCTCACCCTTTCTGTTTGACTCATTCACATTCTCCGTGCTTCTCCATTTCTCCTGCATTAGATGCCATCTTTTTGTGGGCCATTGGTCCAGCTGACCAGCGATGTTTCCACTTCTGTTCCTATCATCTTATCTCCAGGTGGTATTTATAAACTGTCATCTAGTTCTAAAGGCTATGTTGTTGTGAACAGTTTTACATGTCCCTTTAGTTAAAAGACACTAGGAAAACAAATTACTTGTAAGTTGAGAAACAAAACAGAACTGATAGAACTCATATCTTTATCCATGGAACTGGAAGTATCTACATTCAACTTTTTTGTCATATTAAACTGCATGTAGAGTAAAAGGCTTTTTTCATGTTTGTTTTTACATATGTACTAAATATATCATTGTATATACACGTACCTCACTGCCTCTGATGTAAAAATACAGATCCAACCCTATGAATGTTAGTTACTGAAATACTCTTTATGAAGACTTTTTATATGTATTTTGAACATTTCACATATATTTAGGAATGTACTCCTAAACTCTGAAGTACATCTAACTGGATACAAAATATCCTGTATATTTCCCATCAGAAGCCAAATTGCTACATAGCTAGCAAATTGTTCATACTCTCAAATTATATTGAACAAGTATGTGTACTAGCTAGTGATGAATATTTCTGATACAGAAAATGATGTAGAAAAGGAAAAGTTACAAACAAGACTCTACATATAGGCAAAATGATAGTGACCTCTTGTAAATAATTCATGTAATCCAAGGGCACAGGGTAAATTTGCTTCTCTTAAAATTTGATATATTTCAGCACAGGCATGAAACACCATTCATCTTGCCTTCTCATATTTCTACTCACAAGACAGATGTCAATGTTGTCTAATGGATAGATCTTGTCTAAGCTATTTCCCATCTGGAGGCAGGCCAAACAAAAGAACAGCTAGAACCAGAGAAGGATGCCTTTCAGAAAGTATTTCAAGCTTTTCACTAATTATGGGTATCTTTTCAGCTCAGCTGTGCTCAGCCAACTTCTAGCAAACATCTATGAAAAACACAATTTGGTTTTGGTGACACCAGATAACATGTATACTTACATCAATATATCCCTAAAGATAATAATATCTACTAATAATAGTCTAGTTGTTGAATGTTAAGCTCATTAATACAGGTGTTTGCATCTCTAACCACACCACAGAAATTATCTGCCAGATGTACTACTGCATGATTTTTCAGTATAAGTAAGCAGAAACATGGTCAAATAACATAAAAGAGAATAAATAACAAACACTGAAATTGATGGACTATATTGCAGTGCACACACTGGCACAGGGCTGAAATGTATTCACACAGTGCACACATAGACTAACTACAAATACATCACAAATGCATCATCAAAAAAATTGTCTGCACAGGGACACTTCATTAATAAGGAAGAGATCACAATGAAACATTTGGCTGGCTTTGCTGAAAAGGAATTGTGAAATGTAATTATGAAATGCAGTGTCTGAAAATGGGTGCACAAAATGGCTGGAGTTTAGTTTTTCTTCCTGTGAGCCATGAGCAAGGCTAGCAAATACAGTGGTGACAGCAGTTTTATTAGCAATGTGTCAGCTATAGGGTTTTTTTTAAGTTTGCTTTCTGATTTGTCCACATAAAATACTTTCACTTTAAAGCCTGAAAGTCTTGCCAACACCAGAAACAATCTACTGCTTGAAAAAAGACTCAGGTTCCTGAAAACATCACAAACAATAATAATCAGAGCTTAGTGAATATTGCAGAATTAGTAGATATTATAGTATAATAGAACATTTACAGTTCATCATACAAATTCCAGGTCAACATTATTTTGCCTTGTTTATTGCAGTAATATTTTATTTGTGCCAGTAGAGTGGTCAAGTAAGATAATGCACAGTGACATTTAACATTGGTCTAAATCTAAACAGTTCATTCTTGTGCTAAATCTGCTTCCATTAAAGTCAGTGCTGAATTACTTTCAACTCTTCATCCCTCAACCCACTTATAATACAATGCCTCCTCCTCAGTATCTAATGATCGGACATTTTGCTCTTAGATAATTAAACAGATATTAGTTGGTTTGTAGTGGGGTGTACAAAAGTCTGAATACAATATTGGGTTTTGTGCTGGTTTTGGCTGGCATTGAGTTAAATTTCTTCATAGTAGCTTGTACGGTGCTGTGTTTTGGATATGTGCTGAAAACAGTGTTAATAATATAGGATGTTTTCTTTCCTGTTAACCAGCACTCACACAGACTCGGTCTTTTCTGCTCCTCACACCACCCCGCCAGCAAGTGGGCTGGGGGTGCACAAGAAGTTGGGAGAGGACACAACTGGGACAGCTGACTCCAACTAACCAAAGGGATACTCCAGACCATGTGGCACTGTGCTCAGTAAAAAAAACAGGTTGGGGAGGGTGTTTGGCCACGATTGCCATTGCTGGGCATCAGTTGGTTGGTGGTGAGTAAATTTGGGGGGGGCTTTTTTCGTCATTTGTTTTTCTTGGTTTTGTTTCTTTTCCTCATTATTGTTGTTTGTTTTGTTTTATAACTTTTTGTCAGTTTTACCTATCTGATTCTTTCCCTCATCCCATTGAGTGGGGGAGTGAGTGAGAGGCTCTGTGGACCTTAGCTGCCTGGTGGAGTTAAACTGTAACACTTCCAAATCATGGAAGTTGCTTATGTAGTTATTGCAGGCAAGGCTAGAGCACTGCCCATTCTCAACATTATTAAACTGTCCACCATGTCTCTCTTTTCTAGAATTGTAAAAATAGAAATCTGTAGCATTAGATTGATTCTAATTTAAAAAGTATCAGTGTTAATGTATTATTTACCTTTAACATTTACTTATCTGGTTTACTTTTCATTTAGTAAATATTATTTAATAAGAAAGTTGAGCTGTATGATGACATATTAAGACTGATACTAAAGTTATTATATTAAATGAAGCAGAACACTTGCTATTTAAGGTAGGTGTCACACACAAGTAGTACAAGACATGGATGAAATACTTTGCCTGAGAGTTTTAGCAGAGAAAATAACTTCTTCATTGTGATTTATTCAACTTATTCATGTCAGAAAGTTATCCACTCAAAGTTAAGAACTGATTGGGATTTTGAAAGTTAGTGAAATTTATAATATGAAAGAAATCAATGCTTAAAAACAAGTAAGAAGATGAGTTCATCTACTTCTAAAAACCCAAAGGAAACAGTAACCAGAAACAGCCAGTTTAGCACACTAATTGCATACACTTCTTTTGCTTAGTAAATTAGTTCATACTAAATACAAAGCATGTTTTGACAAATTACTCTTTGTGCATCCAACATAATGTCATTTAATGTAATTTAACTAACAAAACAATGTTAAATTGTTGGGTTTTATTTTTTTTTTAGTTACATGGTAATTTCTTTCCAAATGTGGCTTGACAAAAGCCATATGTAAATGATTATCTTGTAAATAACTAACTTATCGTCCACCATTTTGTTGCAAATGTGATGAATCTGTATACTGAAATCCTGCTTTCAGTTTAAACAATAGTTGCCTATAATACATATTCTTGCTACTATCCAATAAAGGTATATCTTGCTCTTTAAACTACCAAATTACTTCCCATCTCTTCACTCACCAGTCACATCAAATACATCCTATATACAACTACTGCTTTATATTTTTGAGATTTCCCAACGTCACACCACCAAATTTAATTTGCTTTGTTGTCCAAGTTTTAATACTGAAAGCACTGAAAATGTATCAACTCTCCTGAAGTCCAGCCAGATAGATGAGATCTCATTATTTCCCTTGTCAATCATCAAAGAAAGATATCAGATTACCCTGACATTATGCCCCTTTGGAAAATCCATGTAATTTTTTTCCCATTTTCTATTATATTTCTAATATANAACAATGATAAGACAAGGGGTAATGGGTACAAACTGGAACACAGGAGGTTCCACTTAAATATGAGAAGAAATTTCTTCTCAGTGAGGGTAACAGGACACTGGAACGGGCTGCCCAGGGAGGTTGTGGAGTCTCCTTCTCTGGAGACATTCAAAACCCACCTGGACACCTTCCTGTGTAACCTCATCTAGGTGTTGCTGCTCCGGCAGGGGGATTGGACTAGATGATCTTTTGAGGTCCCTTCCAATTCCTAACATTCTGTGATTCTGTGATTCTGTGAATTAAAGAGAATGTTGAAGAAAAGAATAATATATCCTGTGATTTTTAGATCATCTGATTTTCAGTTGTGTGGAGAAGTCTAAAAGGAAAACTTCGAATGGAATGAGCAGAAGCATCTAAGAGCAGTCCTCCTTCTGCTGATTCAGCAGTGGATCCCAATACTGCTGACTTTTCTTCGCTTGATAATAGCTAGTAGCACAGCGCCCATTTCTTTCTTTGGTGCCACTCAGTAAAGAATATGCAACAGACAGGTGTGGCCAGCTATCACTGCACAGAAGTATCAAGACACCACTCTTTTTTTCTAAAACTTGCCTTTAAGACTCTATATCCTTTGAAAACCAGCTCTCCAAGCAGTGTTTTTCTGAAAAAATGCTCAAATAGGTCTTCTAGAAAAAAAAAAAAAAGTCCTATGCAAGCAGGAGGGCATTGTAAAGAATCACAGCCTGTCTTTATTTATCAACATATGGAAACGAAATTACAGCTTTGCTGTCTTCATGCAATTAGAAGGGTGAATGTACATGCAAGTAGGGAATTAATATACTAACAGAAAAACAAGACAAAATGATTCCTCTTATCTTGTAAATATGTTTAAGCTGAATTTAATATACACAAAGCTTTGTGCATAGGAGTGTATTATACCAGATCTTTGTCAAAAAACTTATCTCTGCATGGTCCTGCAAAAAATGTCTACAGCATGTGTCTTTCTTCTTTACAATGACAAAAAGAGTTTTCCTAACATGGAAAGTTTTGGCTATGTATGTTTGCACATGCATAAAAATTATTTCTCTAAGCACCATTGCAGCTAAACAGATCTCATTTTGCAGAGTTCTGTATTCAATCTCACTCTTGAAATAACTCTGGTCCCAAGAGTTTCCACCCTAAAAAAACATTGCCAAGATGCAACAAATAGGGTAAGTGAGCACAAGTTAAAATGGTGACAGTGTGGCAAGGTTGATTAGCAAAAGTTTGCTCTGTATGTTGTGGTATATGAATTAGAAGCAGATGATGTAATGTAAACTGAAAAGATGATGTAATGTTTTCTATAGACTTCTTGAAAGTGTGAGAAAGGTGAGAATGAGCAGACAAGAAATAGTAATGGTATTTACAAAAGCTGGAGTAAATGGCCAATAAAGACTAACAGAACGGCTAGCAGAAGCCAAACATAGCTTTCTCAAAGTAACAGTTTTCAGAATTTACATCGATAGACTTCGTCATAGTTTTGTAGTGTTATCATTTCATTACTCAGATGAAAATACTTTAAAGGTGTTCTGGGCATAATAACGCCTGTGTGAGAAAAATGAGTTGGAAATTGTTTGAGGGAAGATTAGTGGGAGATGAGTGACAGTGATCACAGTGAAATCATCTCCAGATATCAGAGACCTGAATCTTTGAGGACAGCCATGCATCCAGTAACACCCTGTGAGAAAAAACTGTATTGAGAATAAGATGCTGTCAAGGATGAGTTCAAAGTCATGTTGAAATACCTGTCCAGGAACATTTTTCAGGAGAATACATGCTTGTCTCTAAGGCAAAGCAAGAAATTTGACACTTTGTCATCCATCCCAAGCATTATGGATCATTAAAGCTTGGAAACATAGGATGAGAATCTTCTGGAGTATTGTGAGAAACGGGTATATAACAATCTCTGGGCTTATTTTATACACACAGTTTTATTCTTAGCTCTACTTAAAACAAATATTCTGCCAAGACAGAGTACCTCTTGAAGACAAGAGGCTTAAAAGCAAAACTAAATAAAAGTCAACTGTACATTTAAAAGATTTTTCTTCTCAACTCACAGAGAAGTACTTGCTTTTTAACACCACATTTTAACAATGTAGGGGCCAACCTTTGTCATATAAAACATCTACACAGGAGAACTGAAATTGTTGTGTTGAAACAACTATCCTCCAGTTGTGAATCAAAATTGAAGGACAACATATCTGAGTAATCTAAGAAAATCAGGCATCTTTAATTTGACATTCATTAGGGACAAGTTTTAGAGTTCACTAGAATCAGTGGAAACATTTCCAACAACTTCAGACTGGACCCTTTAATGGCACATATCTCAGTGAAGTCCATTTCCTCGCAACTCAAACTCATCTCTCAATCAGAATAAATAATACTTTATCACAATCTGAAAATATACACACCACACAGAAAATGTCTGTAACATAAAATATACAAAAAATTATGTATTAATGTATGTTGATGATCAGCTATGTCTGTGCCAGATACAGCCAACAGTTGTTTTTTATCAATCTACAATGAAGGACATAGTTTTCTTTTAAAAAAAAAAATAATTGTAATTCTATCAACAACTTTCAGCAAATATATACAAAAGGGCATTTCCTATTTGACCTCTTAAGCGGAAATATTTGAATTCCAAAAACAAAATAGGAAAAACATTATCAAGCCTTTCCACTCATAAAGACAAACAAAATCTTGTGCAACTCAGTAAAATAAAACAATCAACCCCTGTCTACTTGAAATCCGCTCCTCTGGAATCAATAGAGTATCCTCTTCTACACCTCAGGGAGGTCTTACTCTGTTTGTTAATATTATTTGGGTAGTGTAAAAATCTTTTTAATTAGTTTCTTAGATATGAGGTTGTTTGGACTTTTTGTGAGTGGAATTATATATAAAGGTGGTGGTACTTAACAGCTTAATGAAGTTTTTGGTTCTGGAATTTCAGTGATTTAGTGGCTTTCAAGTGGGGATGCTCAGAGCTTTTGTCACCTGCTGAACATTGCTAGTAGCCCATAAAAAACTAATGACCAGAAAATTATTTTCTTCTTTATTTCTGTTTGTGACATCACATTAAAAGGATACTTAAAAATACAAAAGAGACACTGGTAACTTCACCAGAGACAAATAAGCCTGGAGCTAAGGCACCCAAGAATCTATATCAAATTGTCAGTTTGCACACTGCTATGCTATTGCAATAGCTGCATAAAATAAAAGGCCACTGTAAGAGAAAAAAATGAGAATTCCTTCCTGCAAATTTAGTAGTCCCTCTACTAAGATTTGGTATGCACCATGACCACTTTTGGGAATATCTCTCAGTGACTTCTTCCTAGGGCACCATTTTTTTCAGAGGATTACTTCATATGAGATAAAATTTGCAGTGAAATGTGAACAGGCCCTACTCCCAGTGAAGCCGATGGCAAAACTACTGCTGATCTGAAAGAGAATAACATCAGGCCCTGCAATTCCAGCTGCTTTCTTATTATGGTGTAATACAACAAACAGATGCATAAAATCCACTGAAGACATGCTACTCACTTTGTCTCTGTCAGAAAACTAACTTTTGCCAATTTAGGAAGGAAAATGAAAGCAGTACATTTTGTTACTTTATATCACTGATAAGAGATTGCACCATAGTGTTATGGGAAGATAACTTTGATTTACATTATAAAGTAACATTTGCCTTGCATTTAAGCAAGAGTTCTTTAGTACTTTCCACCAAAGAAACAGGAGGGTAAATCAGAACTATACAAATTACGTAAAAAAAAAAAAAAAAAAAAAAAGTTCTCTTTTAAGGTTTATTCTGAGAATTTTTCTTCTAAAGAAGAGGCACTAAAATACATTAACAGCTGAACTTTCTGCTCCCCTTGTAGTCAAAGTTGTAGTTTCTAATATACTGGCACTAAGTTACTCAAGCAAACAGAGGGGCAAGGGCCCTTCTAGTCCTTTTTAGTGCTCAGGTTCCCTAAGTTCAGTATAATTCTCTGAGTTTGCACCAAGAACCAGTCTCTTCTTATCCCTTTCACCCAACTTGACAAATGTGCCTGGAACACAGCTTACTCTAGAGCATGTTGAAGTTTTCTACTCAATCTTCTTTTACATGAAGCTTAGAACTAAAGAAGGATACTTTTTGTTGTTCCTAAACCAGGAGCAAATGCCTCATTCTGTAAGGTTAAGGTCCTACAACCTTTACAACAAATCCTGAAATCCTCAGTCTGCTGACAGTTCTGCTGCATGTCCTCTTCCTGCTCCTCTTTTCCTTGCTGCTTCCAAAGACACAAGTGAAAGTCTTCACTGGTGCTGAGACTATGCTTTCTTAAACACTTGTACAGCACCTCAGAAAGCAGCCCTTGTGTTCCCAGGACCCAGCTTCTTCATATGAAGGAAATTCCCCCCAAACAGAAAGAAACAATGAAAGAACAGCCTGACATCTTCTAAGTGTATGCTCAAAAATATTCAGTACTTTTTATGAGAACACTAAATCAGGATAATGTTGCCATAGTAGAAAGTCTATCTTGTGTCTTTAGCTTGCAATAATATATGCAATTTAGGGTAATCTTTCAACTGCAGCAGCAGAAAATCAAATTCTTTTACTGGCTGTTTTACTAGGAAAAAGGATGTTGCATTCACTAGGTGCTTAATTACTTATACACTTGCACTTTTAATTCACAACTTTGGTGTTCTACTGGTTGGAAATATAGGGATAACTTACTGATGTGAACCAACATGAAATTAATTATGAATTGCAATTGACTCATTTGCTTTGATGTACTTTATTAACTGGTCTTATTTAATTTATTTTTTTGGATTAAACAGTATCCCTTAGAGACAGCTGAATGTAATATGTGAATGGCAGCGTTTAGCACTTCCATACAGTGTTTAGACTCAACCCATCTCTATGCCTGTTTTTTTTGTACTTTTATTATTCTTGGCAGTAACATGTATGAAATAACAAACATGGTGATATGATGATGATCATGTAATTTTAAGCAGTTAAAGGATAAGAATACTTTGAATGCAATATTAAAACCAAAAATTCAAGACTTGAGCCGGAGGATGATAACACATTGGCATGTTTTTACATTTTAGATGAGATCATATAATATTGTTAAAAACTATTGTTTTAAAATGAATTTTTGCTGGTGGGTATGAAACCTCCAGTAAGCTCCATGAAAGGAAGAAAACACAATAATGTCTACAGTCATCTTAGGTCCCCTGAGTAGGATGGGAGTGGGATACTGGTATTCCATTCACCTTACAAGAGCAGGAAAGGTGGCTGCCTGCTTTCTCCAGCCACAACATTTGCCTTGGCTGTAAGGAAAGCTCACAGAGTGTA
>VYZX01017271.1:22801-38141 GCA_013401335.1 Brachypteracias leptosomus | reverse complement strand
CCCTGCACCTGGTGGGCAGCGACAGTCAGCTACCTGTACTGAAATGTACCTCTCAGACCATATAGTGGTTTCACAAATAAGAAATACACAATGTTCTGCAAATACTATTTGCATGAAGCTATCCATCCTAGTTACATATTTAACTGAGGGAAGCACAACCATCTCTACATTAAGTCTCTGCCTGTTCTGCCACATTTGGTATAGGCAGCTTATTAATTTTCCTGACTCCATGGGGGAGAAAAAACCCCACAATGCCCAAAGATCTGCCCCAAACTACATGGCCTGTAAATTCAACATCTTTAGGGCATACAGCTTTCTGTAGACACTACTACAGAGTGATAAGGTGCAAGCAGGAGGTCCTGATGGAGCACCAAGCCTCATAAGTAAGTAAGATCTCTACTGGGAATGAGCAAAGTGGTTAAAACAGGGTTCCATGAGTACAAAACCAGAGTGTGAAAAACTCTGGTGCTGTGATATGCAGACTGCGCACAGATAAGAAACTGCTTGTGCTTAACTGGAACTAGGTAGAAGAGTCAAGGGTAAAATAACATTATTTGTCTTAGTGAGTGTATATGGTAAACAATATGATGCCACTATGAACTGGATACTGGTAGGGGAGTTTTGAGGGGCAAAGTCTTCTAAAGTCACCTGTACCCAGGCAACCATAAGTAATAGCATACAAAGTCAAGATTGCCTAAGATTGCACTGAAAAAAACCACCAAACTTGGGTATGGATGCAGCAGAAATGGGACCAACTAGGAAAAAAGTAACTGAGGGCAGACTGTTTATTTGAGAGGAATGTGGATGGAGAAAGAGAGGTGCAAGGGTAGTGAAAAGACATCCAGAAACAGAAAACTGGGAAACAATATATAAAATAAGGTACACAAGAATCCAAGTCCACAATGATGCCAGAGAGACTACTATGGGAAAACCTGCTGGAGCCTCCATCATGTCTTTGAAAGACTTTGTGTGCAAGACTGGAAAAAGGAGGGATAGACTTACAGTGGGAAGGAAAGGGAGATAGAATTGTAATTCCATAGCAGTTGGGTGTGATTCATAAGAATGGCAATTAATAGCTTTATAGTTGTGTGTGCTTTCAGATTAATTATCATTTAATTGCTTTATTAGTCTCTTAGTAGTATATAGCTTAATTTAAAAACATCACAATCTTTTAATTGAGCTATGCCTTAAGACTGCAACCTGAAGGGGAGAGTCAGATCCATAAAGCAATGTATAGCTACTATCTTTGGCTCAACAGCCTGAAAGACCAGCTGTATTTATTAATGAACAGGGGCAGCCTTCATCCCACCTCCAAATGGATGCTTAGATTCCCACCTAACCAGTCTCTGTCTTCATCCCCCCCACCAAATGACATGCGTAATTCACACGCTCCAAAGCACTTAGAATGAGAAAACATTGATCTTTGTGTTCTCTGATTTTCTGTGCTCAGTTCATGACACTTCTGCTTCTCAAATTTGTATAGGACAATGGCAAGCCCACTGATATATTATGATCTTAAAGAGCTGCTGGAATCGCTTCTTGGTGTCACCCCTGTCAACCTGAGGGAACCACAACAACATGAACAGATCTTCCCCACTGAACTCATAACTGTGATGGAGAGACTCTCATACTCTCTTCGTCCCCTTCCTTCCCCTGTGTTTTCTTTTTGCAGTATCTTTTTCTGGTACTTCAATACCAATTACTTTGCACCTCTTTGGAACCCCAAGTACCACATGCATTTGTGATCCCCTGAGCAGCTATGTGGGGTGCCCAAGCAGGAAAGTGGAAGTACTGATGTGCTATAGCTGTGGAAAATGACCTCTGAGGTGGCACACGCCCTAACAGTGAACTTCAGTCTTGGATTGCCCAGTAGTATGTAGGCTAATGGCCAAGTATCTTCATGCATGGATTCCTCTAACTTCAGAGGTATGCTGTTTTCAGAGGCATTTTTGCAGCAAATGTGTTTTTTAACTCACTAGGTTAGTGGGGCTCTAAGGAAAGAATGATGAAAATTTCAGTCTGTGGAATTTTCCTTACATTTAACATTTTATGGCAGCTTATCCCTTTCAAATGAAAAACAGTTTTGGCATCTTCTCTCCAGGGATAATAGCACAGCTATTATCTCTCCATCATTTACACAATTCATCACTCAGAGCATTGCAATTTTATTTACTTCAGAGAGAGTAAAAACATACTAAACCAAAAATATCTTCTTCCCTTTTACACTGGAAGAGATGACTGTTCAAAACACTGTGTTTCCTTCCCTCCCACATGCCTAAAAGCATCTCCTGAAGAGGCTCAAATTATACAGTAATATCTGATCATCACTCTCTGAACCAAGAGAAATAACAAGTAATGAACAATGACACTGACAAAGCTGGAGCCATCTGTGTCTTGAGGTATGGAGATCAGTGATGTGTCATTATAAAAAAAGAAGCTCAGGAGATCATCCCCAAGATTAAAGCCCACTTATGAAGGGATGCTAATCTATGTTTGCAGTTGCAGCCATGGAGATATGCATTTCCTTGCTCATTGCTCAAAAGACTTGTGCAGTGTTCAAGAACTGTTCTGCACTACATCCTGGTCTCTAAATTGGAGAGACAGGGATTTGATGAATGGAATACTTGGTGGATAAGGAACTGGCTGGATGGTTGCACTCAAAAAATTGTGGTCAACGGCTTGATGTCCAAGTGGAGATTTGTGAAAAGTGGTGTTCCTCAGGGATCGGTACTGGGACCAGTGCTGTTTAACATCTTTGTTGGTGACATGATGGATTGAGTAGGATTGAGTGCACCCTGTGTTGCTAGCTCTCTTCTTCCTCAGGCCAACACCAAACTCAGCAACATCCCCTCAGCATAACTTCATCTTTTATTCTTCATCTGTTTGCTCTTCTCTGTCTTGAATCAGCCAAGGGGGAACACACCACTGAGAGCGAGCTCAGCAAGCTGCCCCAAACAGAAACTCCTCCAACTGACCCCAACAGGAACTCTCTTCTGCAGGAACTCTTTTCAAACTGATCAGCTCCTTGTTGCTTCTTTTCTCTTCTGTTGCTTCTTTCCAACTGGTTCAGTTCTTGCTGCTTCTCAGACTGATCTGGTTCCTGGTTGACAGTTCTAGCCTCGCCCACCTCCCCAATGACAATCACCCAGGGGAAAGCAGAGCCTTACACAGGTGGGCCAGGTTCTGCCTCTGGGGCCTTGGGGAACAAAACATGTTGCTGGGTTGTGACTCATCCATAGGTCAACTCCAACTCGGGGCCCACAGCCCAGGCCCCAGCACTTCACACCCTCAGCAAGTTTGCAGATGGCACCACACTGGAGGGAAGGGATGTCATCCAGAGGGAGCTTGGCCTCAGGTTTGAGAGCTGGGCCCATGCCAACCTCATGAAGTTCAATAAGACCATGTTCAAGGTCCTGCACCTGGGTCAGGGCAATTTCAAGCACAAATACAAGCTGGGCAGAGCATGGATTGAGAGCAGGCCTGAGGAGAAAGACTTGGGGGTGCTGGTTGATGAAAAGCTCAACATGAGCCAACAGTGTGTGAGTGCTGCCCAGAAAGCCAACTGTATCCTGGGCTGCATCAAAAGAAGTGTACCCAGCAGGTCGAAGGAAGTGATTCTTCTGCTCTACTCTGCTCTTGTGAGACACAACCCAGCTCTAGAGTCCCAGTACAAGAAGGACATGGACCTGTTGGGGAGGGTCCAGAGGAGGGCCATGGATATGATCAGAGGGCAGGAACACCTCTCCTACGAAGACAGGCTGTGAGAGTTGGGGTTGTTCAGCCTGGAGAAGAGAAGGTTCCAGCTAGTCCTTATTGCAGCTTTCTAGTATCTGAAGGTGGCCTACAAGAAAGCTGGGGAGGGACTTTTCATGATGAGTTGTAGCAAAAGGATGAAGGGTAGTGGCTTCAAACTAGAAGAGGGTAATTTTAGATTAGAAATTAGGAAGCAGTTTTTCATTATGAGGGTAGTGAGACACAGGAACAGGCTGCACTGGGAAGTTGTGGATGCTTCTGTGTCCAAGACCAGGTTGGATAGGGTTTTGAGCAATCTGGTCTAGTGGAAGGTGTCCCTGTCCATGGACAAACTGTTTAGTACTGCTTCTATTAAACTCAGGTGAAACTCTGCCTTGTCTGCTTTATATTTAGTAGTAGCAGCACAGTATTGTGGACAACTGGTTTATAAGTCTGGTTGAGAATTTCCCACTACACTGCAGACAGCTCTAAATTAAAAAGTTTGCTGTAGATACAGACTTTAAAATAATCTCCCCTGAGCTGTGCTGGGTCTTCAGACCTAATAGACATAAAATTGCATTTCAGTCAATATAGCAATCAAATGAGTCCTGAAAAAATAATGTCAAGTAAGAACGGGCCACTTATTGAACCACCTTCAGTTCTTGCACTGGTAAAACTGAGATGCTGTTTATCTAATTCCCAGCTGATGGGATGGTTGAACACCTTGAAAATGAAACACCAATGTATCAAATGGCTGGCAAGGAGCTCTTAAGAGATTACTCATGACTGAGCAAAATAGCCCACAGTACTGGTACTTCTTTCATAGGGGAAAATATCTTTCATAGGGGAAAATATCTTTCATAGGGAGAGACTTTAATCCACCCAACTCAGCAACATGGTGTCAGAAATCATTTTGCATTGGTCCTGAAAGTCTTTATCAATGTCAATAGTTAAGCCAAAACGTCTAAGGAATAAGTATATTTTTATCAACACTACTGGACTGAAATGAGCTTAATTGAAGAATTTGTGCATTTTAACTGTACGTGCCGGTGGGTCTACAGGATGACGTTTTCTGAAATCTTTATGCAAAATACCACCTCCCCAGGGAGCTGCAGAGAGGGGCACTTCTAGCATCACAGGCAGTAAATTACTATCAGATCTTTGTGGCTCTCACTGCTCTGCAGCAGGACATATCTGGGGCAGACAGGCAGCACATTCTCCTGCTGCGTCATTTCCTCCCATATTTGAGGATCCACATAACTAGGCAGTTGCCTAGTGAATAGATTTGTGCTGTTGGTCATTGAAGGCAGCTCAGGCAAGGCAGACACATTTGAATATCTAGCAGTGGCTCAAAGGTATCTACCGGTCATATCAGGTATGGTTTAGCACTCTGTTTTTTCTCTCAAGACATTTGGTGATACCATGTGTGATAGATAACACTTGACCCTTAGCCATACTTTGGTTCAGGCTGACTAAGGAGCAACAAGCCTCAGGATCTGTGGTGAGTATGTGACCTAGAGAGCTCTTGACTAACCTACAAGGAAGTGAAGTTACTTCGGAAAAATATTTCAAAAAGTGGTTTTGAAGACAAAAAATGCAAGGTAACCAAAGTATAGAACAAGATACCAGAGCTAAAATGAAGACATGTATCATGTCTAAACTATTGACTAAGCCAACTACTTCACTGTATTAATATATTACCATTGGGAGGAGCCCAATTTGAGTTCTGCCTGAATTCCAGCTGAACTGCACATCAGATGACTCTCTCCTTGAGCAGGGACGCCTCTCAAGGTTTGAGATTCCTTACCTGAGATGAGATATTTCTTTGCCTAAAGCAGAGAGATCCCTTACCTGTGGTAGATCCCCAGTAAGTGACTGATAACATGCTGAATTAATACTAATGAAACTTTACTAATCCATGTAGCACCTCAATATTATTATGAACATTGCATAGATAATTCCATTAGACATAAACCATTGTCTGAGACTAAGATTGGACCTAGCCACACCTAGGGTCCTTAAGAAGATTAGAAAGCAAGGGGGTCCACTCTGAACCTCATGACTCAATGGGAGGGTCTTCCTTACCCTTTGCATCTCAGGTCTCTGTGTGAATCATTCTAACTCAATTCTAACTCAATTTTCCTTTGTATATTTCTTCCATGTAGTAATTAATAAGGTAAATATTGCCATTAAACTTATTGAACCTCGATAAACCACTGTTAAACTTTGTTAAATCCCATCAAATTTATTGAACTCCATCAAACTATTATTCTATCTCAGTAAAACACATTGCTGCTTCTCTCTATTGAGCAAGATGCATTCCACTCATCCACGACACCATGTGAAAAAGAGACTTCTGGTGACATCCATCAGAAATTCTCAATGGTTTCCTACACCTCCTTCGAGTAGATAGACATGAACATGTAGAGGCAAAATTTCTGCTACTGCAGAATTCTTCATTTTATTTCCCAGTTTCAATTGCTTGCTTTTCTGCCCTCCTGTGCTCAATGAAAAATACACCAGCATTTTAAGAAGAAACAGTTCAGAGATTCCTTTTCATAGAAGAGCTATTAAAAAGCAATTTCTTTACCACAAGAAATATCACTGTCAAGTATACAAGAGGCAGCCATGCTTCATATTTCATTTTTGTGTTTATATTATGGCTACCTTTCATATTTCTATTCTTCAGCAAATCAGCTAGATAGATTCAATCTTTTTTTGAGAGTTGGTCTTAGTCACTAGAGCCTGTTCACCAAGAACCATCTGTTCCCCAAGATTTTCCTCCCACACACCATGGTAGAATTACGCCTACAAGAAGTTTCTTCTATTAGGAAAGAAACTACTATAACAAGCTAGGTGACATGAGTCCTTAGGGAGACAACAGAAGTAATCATGTCTTTCTTCATAATTATTAGAAAGTGTTTATGTGCAATACTCATCACTCAAAGACTGACTCTGGAGGGTAAGTGAACCTGTCTACCCTTCCCTCCCAAAGACAGAATTTAATACCAGAATTGGTGCTCTTAAGACATGGCAGTATCTTCAGAAGCAAGAAATGAAGAAATCTATCCAACTTCTGTTTTTCAGTCACCTGAGATACATTTAGGAAACACTGTGTTTTGACTGTCTTCCCCTTCATGCCTAATGAAGACAATTTGATCACACAGCCTGTATCATTATTCAGTCAGAGCAAACAGGAATAGCTCCACCAACACCACGTATTTCAGCTGAGGACATAGCTCTTTATTTTTTTTTTTTAATGTGAAAGTTCATGTTGAAGATCTCCCTGCAGTAAAATATCCACACTTCAGTTAGGGAGGGCAGCTGGCCCAGAGGTTAACACGCTGACCTGGGATTTAGATAGGGATTTATTGGCTTCAGCTCCCTGCTCAGTACTGATTGCTAATTCCCACTCTCTTGCTACAGTACAAAAAACTCAAGACCTGTGCAAGAAGTGGGGATGGGAAGCAAGCAAATGATGTGCCAGTTCTCTTTCCCCTTCCACAGACCAGGCACTGATTTCAAATGACTGCATTTATGTGCAAGTTAGAGGTGATGCTCCTCAAATTCCTTCCTCTGCCTCTGACCTTTTTGTGTTCATGCAAGAGTCACCTAATCTTTCTGATTCAGACTCATCCTATCTACCTTAAGTAAGTGTCTGGGAGAGTTTAATCACATTAAACTGAAAGAGCTAACAGATCCGTTATGAAGGTATCACCTCTCATTGCATCTGCTACACCTGGCAAATAACAATAAAGTGTGGGCCTTCTCTTGGGGGCCTCATCCAAAGGGCAGGACACAGATGACAGACAAGAAGCTAGACTGCAGCCTGTGCTATGTGTTCATGCTTCAACAAATACCAGGATCAAGTGCACCCTGAGTAGCTGTCACCTTCACTTATGTCACTCAAGCAAGAAAAAAAATTGCAATGGAGAAGTGAGTGAGTAAATACATGCCATGCCTTCAACAGAAAATAAACTGGGAAGGAGTGAGAAAACCAATTGTTGTTTTCAAATCAAAGGGGATACTATTGAAGAAAGCATTTCTCTTGCACTTTACCTATGCAGAATTTCCACTCAGTCCTTTAAGTGACTCGCTGAACCAAGCCCCTGGAGGCATGCTGCTGGCCTTAGAGAAAATCTAATGTCTTTTAACAAAATGTCAAAGTTTTCAGAACAGAAATGGCATTTCTTGGCACTTTCTCTTTCCAGTGTTACATTTTAGAGGAGACCCAGTATCTTATCAGTGCATGGGCTTGGCTATGCCTTTGAAGCCAAAATCCACCTAGCCTTGCTGTTAGAATGAAAACTAATGAAAAAAAGGGAAAAGGAGCACTGAATAAATTAAATGCAGTGCCTGCCAGAGGACAAGAGCACAAAACAAGATGTAGGCAGAGAAATTTTCTGAGATGCGCAAGAACTACCATGCAGGAGCAGACCTAAGGTGTATTTGTTCTTAGCACCCGTCTGACAACAACTACAAGGGATGTTTCAAAGAAAGAAGTAAGTAGTCTGCATCAGGCAACTGGGAAATCACATCTTCCCAGTCAGGTCTCATTGTGGTTTACAGGAGGAAGGAATTGGTTTAAGTCATTCTTTGCCTCAATTACAACATACACAATTAATTTAAAAAACTTATTACTCTTTAGTAACATAGTTTTTCCTTCTTCAGCATTAAACTTGCTTTTACTTTCGCTGAATGTCCCCTTTTCTGGACACTGAGTTTATCTTATTTTGGTTTAATTTATTTTTAGCAAAGATGTCTTTGGCCACTCTGGTTTCATGTTCTGCTGATTCTCCTGAAGCCAGGGATTTGAACATGAGCAATCTCGTAGGCATGCATACAAAGCTGATTGTTTTCCTAGAGAGCATCTGCATTTCAAGGAACTCACTGTTTCCATAGGCACATGGCCCATGGGAAGCAAATTTAAAGAGGATGGTCTCAAAGTTATATGAGTGGTCAGGGAATGGTATTGACTAAATGCCCCTGAACCTTCCAGATTAGATTTGAGGCAGGAGGGACAGAAGGATAGCTAAAGGTCTCCAGATATATCTTTTGGATTGCAAATAGTTGTTTTTTTTATTAAATATTCCATTAATACCTAAGTATTACATAGCCTTTTTCTTCAGTAAGTTCTTTTAAAGGAAGAGCCATATAATTTTTCAGGGGAGGAAAGATTTGAAGGGGAGGACATAGATTTGAAGTGACTTATCCAAGGTCACATAACTATGCAGTGGATGAACCGGGAGGAGAACTTAGCTATTAAAAAACCCTTTAAGAGGTGATACTTCTTCCTTAACTAAGTGCTTCTTTTCTGAGAGCTACCATTTGAGTGCCAAGTTAACATTAAAATTATGGCAGTGACTCAAAGTCAAACTTACCTTTAAAAAAAAATACAGCACTATTTTAGGATTAGGAATATTCTTTCTTTGTAACTAGAGCATAAGAAACTGTGTTTAATAAAGGAAGAATACACTGGGGTGAATAGTAACAAACTTGGGTGACAAGCCTGTGAAAGAATCTATTATTTTTGTAGATACCATGTGTTCTGCTCTGTCTCTATTCACTGCTTTTCTGTCTGACTGTGGGGAGACCGCAAGCCCCCAGAGAGAAGGAAAGGGAAGCACATGCTAGCCCCAGAGAGTACCAGCCCTTGAGGAACCATTTAAAGGTGTGGTTCACTGCAGAATGCCTCTGCTTGCTTCCAAGCAGGCTGGGAAGATCGCTCTTTTCAGCTCCAACCTTACAAAGAAAGATGGTAGAAATAACTGCTTTGTTCTTCCTGCCTTTTTGCCCCTCCATAAAGAGGTTTTGACCCATTCTAATCAGGAGCAAACATCTATCTGGAGGAAGATTGCCTAGAGGTAGCAATACTAATGTGCCCTGCAAAGTTAACATAGTTAGGAATCATGAAAATTGCCACTTGGTAATTCAAGGGTTTTCATCTAAACAAAAGGAAAGTAGTGAAAACTCTCCCCTGAGGACACATCTGAGAGGGACTGAGGAGTGACATATGCAGACACTGGCAAATGAAAGAAATAAATGTATAACAACTAAGGTAGAAAATAAAAAGAATTTTCTCTATGCTTCACAGGTCAACACAGAGGCAGCTGTGTCAACTCTCATTCGATACAGTACAGACTCCAAATAAGCACCGAAGTAGGAGTGCACTGGTACACAAAAAACATTTACAGAAACAATCTCGAAAGCACCTCTTCAAGAGCTTTTCATACTGCCCATTTTGTGTAAATGGATGGATAACATTCAATTGGATTAACCTTAATGTATGTCAGTGCTATAAACAGCAGCAGGGAACCAATGCCTTAGGATTACTAGAGCTTGTTTTTTCATGTCCCCTTCAGCAGGAGGTTAATCTTTGCACTTTATTACAGGCATAAGCATGGCTTCAGTTCAGCCACACCTTTGGGCCTCTAGCATCAAAAATGTTTGCTCACTCTTCCAACAGTTGCTCAGCCCCTCCTCCCCCGCTTATGCTAAATAATCAATCAGGTACATTCTATAAAATATTTTTTTGAAACCTCCCAAGGAAACTAACCATACGTTTTATTTTGACAAAGTACATATGAATGCATTTCTTCTGCAACTGACTCAGCCCAGCACAAAGGACAATTTAACATCACGTATTTCTGCATAAAAGTTGTGACTTCTATTTAAATTATTTGCTTTCTCCTACTGTCACTGGGGAAATGTTCACCTTTGAATCAAAGACAATGTACAGATTCACAGAAACATGCCCTCATTTATGTGCACCTACTTCAGGTTATTCACTGCTATTTAAAAAACACAATGGCACACATGGAGACTTAATATCACATACAAGTGGCTTTTCAGTTAAATTGAAAATTTAATACGAGACAATTTCGTTTTCAGCCTGGTTTCCAAGGAAACATTTTCAACTACTGTTGGTGGAGGTTACAGGTTGACTGTCAAGCCCACAATTGCCTTTGTTCCTGGTCCATCAGTTTCATGTCTTTTATCATCTGGGCTTCCCTACTGAAATACATGATAATACAGGGGGAAGGGTTTCTTAATACATGCAAAATAATCACTATTCCACAAACAGCTTCCCCAAAAGAGAGACACTCAAAAAGCAGTAGCAGTGATTAAAGAGGAATAAATTAAGTGAATGTATTTGAATTAATTTTAAACGTGATATCCAGATTTGTATATGTACAAGTCTGAGCAGTGTTGACAAATATCTACTGGAGATAATCTACAATTTTACTGTTTATCCCTAACAAGCAGATGGGCTCCCACATTGCCATTTTCAGGAGTACAAACACATTCCAAAACCAAAAATGAAACAAGGAAGAGTTTAAGAATACACGTGCAGGGTTTTAACCAAATGTGCCGTTACTAAGGTGAGATTTTATAACCCTTTAGGATACCTGCATTTTCTACAATTACAATTACAATAAGGAGATGATGAGGACCACAGAAAATCAATCACCAATGCCACTGCTTTTTTGAAAAGGGGCAATACACATTGGAGTGCATATATATGACAGAAAACAAGTCCCAGTCCCACAGGCAGGCACTGACCCGGCTTGGAGGTATGCTGCCTTGGTCCAGACCCTTCCTGGCTTTGTTTCTTACCAAAAAAGTGGTTGATACAGAGGAAGAGAGGGCAGCTGAGTATTTTCATACACACAGAAATGAAGCCTTGCTCGTAATGCTTAATGAAATTACACAGACTCAATGATATATCACTGCTGCTGCTGTTTCTGCTATACTGAAATGACAATTACTCATGTTGCTGCTTGCTCCTTCTTTGTGCTTTGGCAAGTAAAACTACGGGGAATTCTGGTGGGTCCCCTCTTCTTCCCAGATGGAAGGGAGTTAGACTCTCCTCTTTTTCCCAGGACATTCACATAAGCCCAGACTGCAGGATTTTTGCTCCTCTGTTACCTTTTTTCTGTAGTGGCTAGAATGTTGGTATGGCTTTTTTTAAGGACACTATTAATAATATCCTTTAGACAGTAGAGAAGATTTCTAGGAGCTATTCCCTCTTTGCACAGGTAACACCCACTCTCCCTCCTAAGCCATATCAGTCATAAAATCTGGACATACAGAGGGGTAGGGTTTTTTTTGGGTTTTTTTTTTTTTTAACAGCTATAGTTCATCTTTCCCTGCACTGCAATATGCTCTTCTCTATAAATGTTTTGCAGTGCAATTGCCTCAGCTCATGCTTTCTCTACTCCACTCCTCCCATCTAAACTGCATACCAGTAAACACCTTCTTCTGCTTTGTATAGTACAGTTCCAACTACATTTGATTAAAAAGGTCAAAATTTCTCGTCTTGGCCATGTACAATGTCTCCAATGGCCTTCTATCCTACTTTCTAGGACACTTTCAGCTTGCACACCCTGTAATGATCATGGCAACCAGAAGCATAGATAAAGGGCTATGCTTTACGTTAATAATTGGGTGATGAACTAGGCCTAGTAGCCTCAAAATCGGAGACACATTGCTGGTATAAAAGCACAAACATTGATGCTGTTATGAGCTGAACCTGACCTTGTGAAATGCCTGCCTCGTTTCCTATAGAGTAACACGTGCTCTGTGAATTTTCCCTTTAGACATTCATAATTAAAAAAAATAAAGTTTTCTATGACAATTTCCCTCAGACTTGTGATGTAATTTTTCATCCCTTCCCTTCTATTATATATAAGCAGACTGAATTCCTTTCTCGGTGGTCTACACTGAAATTAGGGAAAGAATGGAAGGGGAGAAAGGGTAATGATTATTTTTTTCCTGCAAAAGCTGATAAAGAAATCTTCCTCTGAAGACGTGGTGCTAGATACTGAATGAAATGCAAGCAGGAATGATGAGCGTTCTCAGGAGGATGGCTGAGGAGGAGTCCTGGCTGGAGGCACCAAGAGGGTATCCAATGTTGGCACTTTGTTTCACAGGATGCTGACAGAACTGTAACTTTGACAGCAGAGACCCCACATCCAGAGGCAGCACTGAGTGGAGGCTGCTTGTGACCTGGATGAGGATCACTTCATGGCACCACTGTCCCCATCTTTTACCTTCCTGACCTGCACGGGCCCAAGACACTGGGAGTTGACTGGTCTCATCCTTGGCACTTCTCCAGTATCGCCCAGCCAGGTTCCTGCCTGCAGCAGCTCCTGCAACACAGGGAGCTGAGGTTCCCAGCACCCTCACTTGTGGGTCGTTACTGCTTCTTTGTTGTTGTTCCAGGATACTCCTCCCTTACTGCCCTTGTTACTGCTTTGTTTTGGTGGCAATAAACAGTATTTTATTACCCATTTCCTTTGCAGTAGGTGTGTGACAGTGCTGGGAAGGCCCAAGAGACACAGATGTAGGAGGGCTGGACTGCAGTGATGGTGTGGGGTTAGACATTGCTCCCGGGACTTAAGGCACATAGTCCTGAGGAAGACCAAAGCAAGGGAAAATGTCCTATAGACAGGATGGTCTGTGTTTTGCTGAGATGTTGCTTAGAAACCTTTTCTCTTTTAAATGGCATCCTAATGTTATCACTGGCAGTGCTTAAAGCTTGATCTATCCCTGTTCACACAATGAATTTTAAGTAATCTATGTGGACCTGGGATGCTGACCTGTCTTGATAAACTCTAACATTGCTCTAATTTTATTCCAGTGTGAATCCACTTAGACTGATCCACTTTGATCAGGATAAAGGTGAAACTTTTCCAATCATGCCATTCAAAGAGGAATGTCAGAATATCATAAGGGTTTACCTTCCTCTCCTAAACTAAACTAAGTGGAGATATTACAATATTGTGAAAAAATTGTGGCTAGGATAAGAGCAGTATAATCATTTGATACTAGGCAACACTGAAATTGCTATAGAAATAAGAAGCCATCATTTTGCTTAAAGCTTGCAGCAAAATCTGCTCAGTTGAAAGCAAGGAGAACATTATACAGGTTCATTTATTTTATGCATTTCTGTTCTCAACATGACAGGCTTTCTACCCAGAGATGTAAGTGTATTTGCAGTGTACCTCAGGAGATGGGAACACTTCCATCAATAAATTCCACTGTAGCTTATTTATGGTTAATATTTTACAGCAAATTAACATTAAATACACTCCTCTGATAAGATAACAATCTGAGGGCAACACCTTCTCTTTCAAGGATCCCAGTAAAACGATAACCTTTGAAACATGTCAGCTGCCTGATGTAAAAACTGAGAACTGTCTCAATCAGGCAATTTAACAAATGATCTATACCTTTACGACTACAACTTCTCATTATGGAGACATATCCTGCCTAAATCATTTTCAAAAAAGACACAAGGAAAAGTGAAAAAATTGGTTTAGGACTCTACATGGGGTTAGCCCATCAAGATACTGCTGGGACAGTCTTCCCAACTGGACAAAACCCAAAACACACAGCATTACTCTTTTTAGTATCCATGGGCTGAGAAAACTATTTATCTGAGTGTCCTGGTTTGAGTTAGAGCAGAGCTAATTCTGTTCAGTGACTTTACTTTTCGGCTGAGTCTTTTCTAAGTAACTGCACTTTATGAAGTTAACGGCATTATTTTCACAGCCAGTGACTGTTTCTAGCAGTGACAACACTTGATGTTTAGTTACTACCAAGGATTGGCGTGCAGAGCAAGGTCGCTGCTAATCTTGTGTATCATATTGGAGGGCGCAGAAAGTAAGAGGCTGTACCTGCAGGGAGGAGCGGTCGGGACAGGTGACCCTAAACCGACCAATGAGGTATTCCAGCCCATATACATCATATTCAGTATAAAGCTGAGGGATCACGAGGGTCAATCTATCTCTCTTCTTCAATGGCTGGTGTCCGAGGAGGACTCTGTCCATTCTGCCTTCGATCCGGATCCTTATGTTCCTAGGTCCAGTTCCAGAATCCAGCTCCTGAATCTGGCTCCCGTTTGCTGCTGAGCCCAGTGCTTGCTCCACAGCAGCAGTGGTGGTGGTGATGTAATTGCCATCAGGGGGGCTGGGTTCAACACTGGTTTTGCATATGTTTGCATATATTCCATATTACCCTTATCATTTTCATTAGAGCTGTTTCAGTTTTCTTTTCTAATTCATAAGTCTATCTCCCTTATCCCCTTTCTCTTCCCCTTTGGGGAGGGAGAATGGTTAACAGAAAGCATCTGTTATAGATCTAGCAGACATCCCTGACCCTGAACCTTGATGCTGAGGGAGGAAGAAGAGGAGAGCAAATGTCAATCCCATTTGGAAAAATGGCAGGCATTCAGGAATAAGAGATGTGTATTATGCTGAGAAAGAGAAAAGACATATAAAGGTGCATGGAATAAAGGTCTTCTTCCTAAATGGAGATAGCATCCAAGGTCAGCTAGCCAGGTCCTCCAGTTTTCACTAGCAACCTCTCTCCTCACAGCCCTCAAGTTGGTGGCCCACAAAACAAGGATCAGGTAGACAAAGTCCCTCCCACTGTAAGCAAGGACAAGGTTCACGACCACCTGAGGAACCTGAACATAAATAAGTCCATGGGACCTGATGAGGTGCATCCCAGGGTACTGAAGGAATTGGCTGATGCAGTTGCCAAGCCACTCTCCATAACATTTGAGAAGTCCTGGCAGTCAGGAGAAGTCCCTAGTGACTGG
>VYZX01017271.1:3279-22557 GCA_013401335.1 Brachypteracias leptosomus | reverse complement strand
TGTCCAGAGGAGGGCCACCAAAATGATCAGGGGAATGGAGCATCTCTCATATATGAAGACAGACTGAGAGAGTTGGGGCTGTTCAGTCTGGGGAAGAGAAGGCTCTAGGGGGACCTTATAGTGACCTTCCAGTACCTGAAAGGGTTCTACATAAAGGTGGGGGAAGGTCTATTCAAAAGGGTTTGTAATGATACGACCAGAAGTAATGGTTTTAAGCTAGGAAAGGATAGATTTAGGTTGGAAATTAGAAAAAAGATCTTTAACATGAGGGTGATAGATCACTGGAATGGACTGCCCAGGGAGATGGTGGAGGCTCCATCCCTGGAGTCATTCAAGGTCAGGCTTGATGGGGCTCTGAGTGGTCTAGCCTAGGTAGAGATGTCCCTGCTTGTGTAGGGAGGTTGGACGAGATGACCTCTAGAGGTCCCTTCCAGCCTAAAACATTCTATGATTCTATGACATGCTCTTATTGGGTACGTATTTGACCAGTATCCCATGAGAATAAGCATAAGATGAGTTAGCACTGTCTTACAGAAGATGCCTGATACAGCTGTAAAAACACTATTTTAAGACTTTGTAACAAGACATTGCGGTTGAACAATTGATGTAATTCTCCCCCTCTACCAAATATATTGCTTTACTCAAATCTCAAAAGACATCAAGGAAGACAACGGCTGCCTCTTGCTTTGCAAACTAGGCTATTAAAGACATGATTCAACAAAAACCAAGGCATGTGCATCTAGTAAAAGATAGCAGCATAGCAGTCTCTCAGCAAGGTGGATGGTGTAACATGTATAGACCAGTGCCAGCACACTGTCCAGCAGCACGCTCAGTGCCATAGCTCAATTGCCTCATTTCAAGTGTGACATATGTCCAACCATATGTGCAGAGTATGTCAGTTGAGACAATTGCCAAGTTAAG
This sequence comes from Brachypteracias leptosomus, assembly GCA_013401335.1. Taxonomy (NCBI): domain Eukaryota; kingdom Metazoa; phylum Chordata; class Aves; order Coraciiformes; family Brachypteraciidae; genus Brachypteracias; species Brachypteracias leptosomus. The sequence continues at coordinate 21,636 of VYZX01017271.1, read as the reverse complement.
ATATAACCAAACATTCTTCTGAACATCCTTGGCCAGCAGCCATTCCAGCATATCAGAGTCAGGAAAGCTCTTCAAGGAACTCTCTGGGGCAGGCACAGTAGTACTAGCTCATCCTAAAGTAATTAGCAGTGGCTGTGAAAGCTGACTAGCTATAAGTGCTTCAGACAAGCTGCTTTATTTCAGTTCTCCAGACAATGTATGTGAGTGAACAAGCAGGCTGGTGCAAACTATCAGCTATGTATGATGAACAGCACTCTCCAGCCCAAATCCAAGACATAAGGTGTACACTCATTTCTTCCAACTTTCACAAAGACTGCACTTAAAACTCCAGATTACTTACATGAAAGAGTGCAGCTCTACCACCACCCTGTTTAAAGGGTGACCTCTGAAAGTGGGAAAAATAAGCTCTGGAAGCGTAGGTTAGTGAGGAAAAAGAATTGGGAAGCACTGTTGGCCATCGCCCAAATGTGGTGATGGCTCTCTGTCAAGAGAAACAGAAGTTGACAGGCCCTGAATCTCAGCAAATTCACATCTCATTTTTCCCCTTTCTGCATCTGCAATGATGTGCTTAGATGGTGAAGAATCTACTTACTGTTGACTATAGTTACTGAGGTATATGGGAGGGACAAGTGACCTGACAATGCTAGGAGATGAAGGAGATATGTGAAGAAGGAACTGAGCAGATGATGACTGTAAAGCTCTACAGATCATTAAACAAAAAATAGAAGTGGAGCTGGACACAGGATTTGGGTGAGGGTTGACTTGGAAATGTAATGGTGCAGCCAGAATTGCTGATGTTAGAGTGATGTGATCAAACTCTTCCCTGGAGATTTCTAGGATTAGTGGAAAGTAGGGAAATGGGTTGCTAGGCTCTGAAGCGGCAAACCCTGCCTGTCAGAAAGAAATAGAAGAAATAATAGGGGAAGGGCAGAAAGGCTTATAATCTTCCAAGTTTCAAAAGGAAAGGCCGAAAGGAAGAATTTTGGAAGGATGACAAAATGATTTACTGCTTCCATGCCCTATTGAAGCTCAAGGTCTTTGTGCTGCTAAGAATGGTTACTGTCCTCTCACTCAATGTACTGTGCACATGGAAAAATTTGACAGGGAAGAATCTAATTACCATTCCCTAAAGGCTCAGAGACTCTCCATTGATAAAACTCTGTCAAAACCATACAGGCACACATTAACAATTCTGATTTGCAGTAAACTTGATTTATTCTTTATTTCTTTGGTATTCAGGCTACAGTGTACAGAGTCTTGATGCTCTTTGGATGTCACTACCAAAACTTGTATATTGACTTTGATCACAGCTTGTATTTCTGCTCGTGCTGAAACAGAGACAAAATCAGAACTCAGGATTTGCAGCAGAGATCAAGCTTTTGAAGGATCAGATATAGGGGGTTAAAAATATTAAAATGAGAGTAATATCTAGAGAGCACATGACACAGTGTATTTTTAGGATATATAAGTCTTCAAATAAAATAATTTTTCCTCCCTCTGAACTTCTGTGCCTTGATCTCTTGCATGTCCTTTCTTAGTGTCATGGTTTAACACCAGCTGGCAACTAAGCCCTACACAGCCTCTCACTCACTTTGCACTGGTGGGATGGAGAATTGGAAGGTTAAAAGTGAGAAAACTCGTGGGTTGAGATAAAGACAGTTTAATAGAAAAAGCAAAATCCATGTATGCAAGCAAAGCAAAACAAGAAATTCCTTCACTACTTCCTGTGGGCAGACAGGTGTTCAGCTATCTCCAGGCAAGCAGGGCTTCATCACATGTAATGGTTACTTGGGAAGACAAACACCATCCCTCTGAATGTCTTTCCCATCCTTCTTCTTGCCTCAGATTTATATGCTGAGCATGTCATCATACGGTATGGAATATCCCTTTGGTCAGCTGGGGTCAGCTGTCCCAGCTGTGACCCCTCCCAACTCCTTGTGCAACCCCAGCCTGAAAGCAGGCAGGGTGGTGTGAGAAGCAGAAAAGGCCTTGACTCTGTGTAAGCACTGTTCAGCAATACTTAAAAAACATCCCTGTGTTATCAACATCATTTCCAGCACAAACCCAAAACTTAATCCACACTAGCTAAAGGAAAATAAACTCTACCCCAGCCAAAAACAGCACAATCCTTTAAATGGATATATTTTAAGAACTTATTTGATGCTTAGAAGAGATGATAAAGGGATATTTTGGCACATATTTATGAAGTGATTAAAATCTCCTATTTATTCCACAAGGATTAAAAAGTGAAAATACATGTGGTCATGTATTTTGACAATTGATATGAAATGGTAAGGGAATTCCTATCAGTGGAAAGACAGGAATCAAAACCTGACTGTCCTTTCTTTAATGAACATAGCAGGAGGCCTGTGCAGAGAAAATCCCTTCCCTGAAGAACTTGTATAACGACAATATGCAGCAGATAGATGAAACAAAAAGGATGGAGATGAAGAAGAGTGTCTTGTCTCTTAATCCTTTGAGCAAGTCTGTATTTTTTCTGCTTATCTTTCTGGATATGCCTAGTCATGTTACACATCCCTCTCAAAATTCTTATCTGCAATACAGATTATCCCCGCAGGCTATTCCTGTATTTCTCCACACTCTTTATGACAAGGAACAATAATAGTTAAATCTGCATGTATTTATGGTTCTCTACCCTTCTTGCAAGAAAAAACCTGCCAAACCTGCCTCAGCTTTTCTACTCTCTTGAAAATAATAAAATAGCAAGCTCTGTTTTCACAGAGGAATCCTTGGGTGTCTCAGAGAAGGCATGTTGTGGGCTTAGGGCTCAGCTCTCAAAAAGATGCACCATTCTTTTAATATCATGTATGTGGAGAGTGTGTGTCATGATAGGTAGTCAAGTGATAATGATGGTAATATTTTACACGAAGAAGTTGCTAGCTTCACCTCCATATTCTTAGAAACATGGGTAACTTGAATAGCATACCTAAAAAGCTTAGCTGCACTGTGGGCATGAAGTTTGATGAGAATCCCACTGGCAAAGAGCATATTTGAATAAGCAGCCACAAGAATGAGCTCTAAACCACATTCTGGTTATCTTTGACTGTGCAAAGTGGAATTCTATGGCTGGGTAAGAGCTTCTACCCACAGTGTAGAAAAAGACATCACAGCTATTCTTTCATTGGCATATTCTCCAAGTCTCACACACTTGTAACATCTTTTCTACCTTTAGGCACCCAAAAACTAGACATTCAGTCTAAAATGCTGTCCAGATAAGGTTAAAGACTTAAGAGTAAATGCATGTGTACTTAAGCAACTCACGTTCCTTATGAGAGCTGTCCTACTCCACATTGCCACTGACAGCCCAGACCTCCTCGCTGCCTTCCTGTTGGCTGCTACCAGCATTTGATGGCCACATCAGGAATGGAACTGACACTGGCAGGTGTTACATTTTCAGCCAGAGGGTGTTTTTTTTGTTATTGCTGCCAGGTTTGGGGATGGGTTTTAATGCAGGGGATGGAGAGAGTTGTCTGTGGATTTTCAATCAGACCAACTGCTTACCTGGTTTGCTATATTTATGTATAAGGGCTAACAACAGCATATGGGAAGTAGTCAGATCATGGGGCACATGGAGAAGCCATCCTTTTTGGTGGAGTCAGCAGGGATTTCAATTGGCTCAGGTCAATCAAGAAACAGCACCCCTTTAAATAAATGCCTCTTTTAGAAGCTAAAGCTAGGCAAGATTAACCCTGCTCTTAAAGGTCTTTGGGTTAAAGCCACAAATCAGAACTCATGAGACAGAAGCTCCCTTGCTTGCTTTCTGCTGACAGGCTGTACAGCCTCTCACAAGTCAATTAGACCTTGCTTCAGGAATATGCCTAAGCAGGCATTTTATTTAAAGCACATTTGTAATGGGAACTCACTGCAAGTTTCATACTAGGTCAGCTTTCAACACACTGGATCTAGAAGCTGTACATCTGTTTTGTCCCTCATTAAAAAAGAGAAAATAGTATTAATTTATTTGACACAAGGGGTAAACTGAAATTATGATTCATCTAGATATTTAAATCATTGTCCTCAGGGAAAAATACCAATTTCTGATATGTATCTTTCACATCTCTAATTTAAAGCAGGTGAATACCCCTTTCACTGAATCAGAACTTTACTTACATCAAACCTTTAATCACACCAGGCCTCCAGTATACCATTGACACCTTTGGTTCAAAGCTGTATATTAATATTGTTACTGGCACTGCATCTACTTTAATCCCTTTGCTGCCAGCCGCTCACTTGCTTCACTATCACTAATTGCAGTAATTCCTGTGATTTAAAACACCCCTCCAGGATGTGCCTGACGCACATGGAAGCACTTATCTGACTACAGTTTGTTTAGTGAGTGAACTCTTGCAGATAGAAACTTCCTTGTACTGAATGCTGCCCATCAGTGGCAAGTGACTAATAGCCAAGACATGTATAAAAAGACCAGAAGAAGCTACCAGCCCTCAGGAACAGAGAGATGCAGAACAGCATAATTCCTCTGTTTCCCCCCTCCAGTTTCCTAAATCAGATATTACTTAAGAAAGCACATCCAGCTATCAGTAGCCTAGCATAAAGAATGCAATATAGCCTGGAGATATGCATTTTTAAAGGTATTAAACAGAACGGGTCTCCAGGGAATAAAACCCCCAGGGAATTCTACTTATAACTGGTCTCTAGACAGAGATGACTCATTTAAACCCTTGTACTCCAACTGTCCAGACAGGTTTCTTTTCCTCACCTTGACTGCAACATCCCAGTTTGGATGTTGGCACACTGTTGGGAGACCATGCTACTTGACTTCCATGCTAGGAAGCTGACTGTTTGCCATAAATATTTGCTTATATGTATGCGATACTTGCAGTATTAAACAACTGTAATGCCTGGGAATGCTCAGCTTGGAGCCAGATGCAGGTTCCTGTTTTGCTGAGCTCAGCAGTGTTATGAAGACTTGAAAACAGAGTTCAGGGTTTTACAGATACAAAACCAAAATAAGAGACCTTGCCCCTGAACTAAGCTCTGCAATCCCACTTTTAAGATAAGATGGCAACAAAAGGAGACAACTAGCAGGGAGGCAAGACAGATGAGAAGGAAACATAGAATAATGCAGATCAAATGCACACACAGAGTTAGTATCATGGGTTTGTTTGTCTTTTAAACAAGCAACACACCATTGTTTGTTTTTGTTATTATTATTTGCTATTTATATTGCAGCAGTGCCCAGAAATCCCATCTGGAAAAAAAGTGCACCAGGCTCAGTCCCTGCCTTTAAACCTTGGTGAAATCAGACATGGACAAATGCAAGTTACTAGAATCAATAATTTCTCCTCTCAAATGCATGTCTCCAGCAGACCGGGAGAAAAATGACCATAGATTTTTGGTAAATTCTGCCATTTTAGTGACAAACCTTGTTTCTTGTCATCACAGGTACGACATGCTGTACGACATGTGTGCATACGACTTGGTGTCAGTCCAGAGCCTTTATCCTTTGTTAATTGCCGTTGGTGCACCCTCTGTCCCTCTGCTATTCACCAGTTTTACGTTTTTATAATTCTGTGGTCTTTTAAGCATTTTAGTGTGCTGCTACTGTGGGAGCAGATCAGCACTGGCATCTGTTCGTTCCCTAGCTCTGATTTTTCCTTACTGTACCTAACACTAAACGAGCTACTGATTCTCCAAGCTCAAATTTTTAACCCTACCAACTTATTTTTTAGCACATCTGAACTCTTCTACCACCGTCTGTCACATCCCTGCTGGGATATCTTAGGAACTGATAGGCAAAATTAACTATCCAGCTATTATCCCAAAGCTTAATGTATTAGAAGATCATCCTAAATTTTCTCTTTTATATAAAGCACACCTGTAAGTGATGAGCCATATACTTTGCAAAACTCCAATAAAACCCAATACAGACACAATCTACAGCACAAGACTGACACACCGGTGAAAGACACACCAACTTTCTTCAAAGAAAACGAATATGGCAAGGCTTGTATTTATCATCACAATATCCAGACTCTTCTTCAGGTACCTTGGCATCACAGCCTCCACCAGCACAATACACACCAGTAACCACAGTGGCTGGGTCATATTAGACTTGCTTAGAAGCAACTGTCACTTTGCTTACAGCAGGTTCCAAGCAGATTTGCAGGTATTTTAACTTTCTCTAGTTTGGTGATATAAACACTCAGGACAATGAAAACATGAGAAATCACATAATTCTCTCTCAGGAGAAATAGAGACACAAGCTGTGACAGTCAGGCAGGAACAGAGATACACAAAACCTCATTAAACTGACATGAAGTGCCACCTGGCATGGTGTGGCACTAGGTCCTGTAATATAGGAAAACATTCAATCCCAAAAGTAGACTCCGGAAACAATCATCTTACAGTTAGGATTTTTAAAGTGGAAGCTCATAGTAAGTAAACAAATATAGAATCAAAAATCAGTCTAACGATAATTTTCAACAGAGTGGATAAGGCATACCTTTATTCTTAAAAAGATTCAGGTAGAAAAGTAACCCTTTCCCTATGCCAATTCCAGATCAAACACAAGCCTAGTCACAAACAGGCTCCTGATGGCCACCTCTGTGGTCCCAAGTGTGGTGGTGAATCATCCCTGTTCAGACAACTAACAGGGTTCCCCTCCACAAAATCAGACAAGCTCACCAGGAATGTTTGGCTGCAGTCAGCCAGTTGCTGTTCATAATCACACTGTCATCCACATTTAATTATGAATTGAGAAGCTGCTTTGCCACAGCAGTTTTTCTTTCAAGAAGCAAAATTAGTTTACAACAGGCTAACACAAGTAATACTCTTAATCCCAGCTCCCTTAAAAGAAAACAAAAGATGTAATATATATCCCCAGAAAATTACCAAAAAACCACATTTTCACACTTAGGTTCCCTGGCACATTTCAGACATTTTTATTTGTATATGCAATGATGCAATTCAGAATTTAACATTTATTTGAAGCATTCCCCCTAATATACTTGGAAGTCCTAATGAGTTTGGTAAGTTAAATAAAAACAATAGGCTGGATTTGCTAGGGTGAACTGCATTCAAAGGTGACCTTCAGCCAACTTTTAAGCTGTCTGATCTTCTGGAGGATCAATTTTGGGTTCAAGTCTTTGGTACATAATGTAGCAGTCAGTACCTATACAAATGGCCTTATGAGTGCCTTCTGGCCATCCTGGCATTCTGGTATACAGGGATACCTTGATTTGGTTTTCACTTTGCCAGCTATAGCCTAATTCCAGCGACTGAGAAAAGGATGATGCATGAGTGACTCTTCTTTGCAGGCAGGACACCTAGAGGATCAAATGCTTTGGATTGTGCATACCAAGATGTGTCAAAAATGGGAGCTCTCCCTCAGAGGTCCTAAGGTGCAGAGTATTCCACACCATCTCCCCAGTATTTTAACTATTTTATTTCTAGAAAGTATTATCTAGTGATCAGGTCTGAGGGTTTTGACTGAGAAGTCAAAACAGAAGATTAAATACTTTGTCCCACTGTATCTAGGATTCCTTCTTAAATTTCAATGTTCTGCTCACAACAAACTTTATTTCTTTGCAAGGTCTTCTGACATAAACCTGGTTTTAGCATCCATCATTCAGTCTTAGTCAGTTGCCAGATAAGAAAAAGCACATGTAAGGAAAGCCAGAGTTAAATTTAGGAAAACAGAAAGGCTTTTTTTTGAAGAAACGGAAGCAGCAGCTGGGGACAGAATAGCATAAAATCGGACATGATGGATGAAACACGAGTTAACTTTATATTTTGTTGAATGAACAAATACCAAATTCTGCTCTTTGAGTGCTGACTGATAGCTCCATTACTGACCCATCTCAGAAAAAGATAAGCCTCCATTCTTAAGTATGATTTGCAGGTTAAGATGTTCCAGACAGAGGTTACCTCAGGTTAGGTGTCCTTATTCAGCCCCAATTCAAAGCAAAGAACCTAAGCCCATGTATGAGCTTTGGTACATGAACAGCTCCATCGGCGTCCAGAGTGGTTTGGAAGTGCAACAGCCCAAAAAAGAATTGTGCCAACTCACACACGTCAACAGCCAAGTCCCAGGCTCCAGCAAAATGACAAACACTGTTTAAAAACATGTTTGCTGAAGGCCTTGTTGGAGAAGGGTCACTTGGCAAAATTGTGAACACAAAACATGATGTTCAGCTGCCTAAAAGCTCAGCTCTCCTGCGTGCCTGAGCAAAATTGGGATACAGGAGAAATCAGAAGGTTACAAAGGATGCCCAACAGGACTTCTCTAATGATATTGCTCCATGGAGTTGATGCCAGCAAAAGTTGCTAGGAAATAGCTCTGATTTCTGTTACAGATATAAACTCTCAAGCCTGTAGAGTGGAGCTTTTCTCTTCAATGCTCTTCCTACTTTTCCTGTCCCCTGAAATTGCCATTTTGCTCTTTTCCATCACTCTGCCCTGTGCCATGTTTCTTCCATACCTCTAAGGCATGCTTTCTCACTTCCTTAACACTTAGGTAAAGCAGACAGCAGTGGTGGTGAAAGCTGAAAAGATTTTTGCTAGCAAGGAGACCAACATCCAAAAAAGGGATGATTTTCTGGATGCAGAGATCTCTGACTAGCATAAAAGTGAATTTTGCAGATTGGAGAATCTAGGACTTCCTTTACTCACTTACCAAAATCTAGTATTAGGATACTATTTCAATTTCCAACTTGACACATTAGGTCAAGTTTAGATGCAATCACATGGGCAAAAGAAGTGGATGAGAGTCAGCAGTACCAGTAAAACTACTGTTTCTTGGTTCTGCTAGCTTCCAAACCCAGAAACTGTCTAGCTTGCTTATCCTCCAGCTTTTAGGCTGGAGTCAGATAGCATTGCTTTCCCAGATATAGAAGAGTGATTAACTGCATTTGCAATCCTGTATCAAGCACTTCTTACTAAGTTTAAATTGCTATCATCTGAAGTTGAAATACTGGCAGTGAAATGAAACTCATATATGCGTTTTTTCTATAACAAACAAAATTCTCCAGAGCAAAAGAAAATTCAACGAAATTACATGCAATTGAAAGGACAACTATAAATTATTTATTTAGGCCCATCATCTCTTTGAAATCCACCCTTCATGACATACTCAACCAAACCTAAATGAAGATTATCAAGAGAAATTTAACTGATTTAAGGAACTGGGACTTGGCTGCAAACCAGAAGGCACAAAGGCATAAATGGAAATTCAAGCAATGTCATGAAGATCCTTTAAAGGTGTGACTCAACTCCTATCTTAGTTTGCTAACCCCCTGATGAGATTCCCTGTTTCTTCTGTAAGACACCCTTGCAAATTAAATTAAAAATATTGTGAAGCAGATGCAGGCTATATGTGTCCCAAAATATCACTGCTTATGGAGAACTAAAAATGAATTTCATTTTACATATGGCAGCAAATCAGCATGCCTGCAACCTCTAGATTGTTAGTGACAAGAGAAAATAGTACTTTTGAGGATTTTTAAAATTGCATCATTCTAAACATATTGCTTGCTCATTTGTTTCAAGGGTTGAACCTTTCTTTATTTTGTCATTTATCAGCTGGCAGAATTCTTCACTGCAGACATCGTCATTACACATCAATCCCTTGGCATATCTGCTATTAAATAAAACAAAAATGGCTAGCTTGGAAGAGAGAATATTTATGCATATGTGTGTATTTGTGTGTGCACAAATGTGTATATATTAATTGGACTGCAGAGCAGAGTTTTGCATTTGCTGCATAAGAAGCTTGCCTATAACGTTCCTTGGATAAAATGAGGCCCCTGACCATCAGAGTTCTCAAAGAACTGCAAAAGATTAGCCATGGTATCTTTACTTGAATATGTATATTTAAACTTGTGCATAAGTCTCTTGCTAGATATCTAATGTGCAACTGAGAGACTTCTTTCTTTTTAGCTTTTGTTTTTCTTTTTTTTTTTTTTTTCCTGTGTTGCATTAGCAACACATGCATTAGCATACAATTGGCTAGAGGGATTTTTATGGAACGTTTATATTTGAGGCTCTGGATTTTTCCCTGGAAGTGCTGCTGTTTAGATTATGATCTACTTAACATCATGAAGCGATTTTAAGTAAAAACAAACCAACCAAACAACCCTTTTGAAATTCAATAACTTACTGTGATTCCAGCCCAGTCCAAAGTCATATGAAACCAAGAAGTAAAGATGAAAATGAAGGCCAGCTTTTACATATCATTCTGTAGTTGGTGGATATTTGTGTAGAATGATATGCAAGACAGAAACCATTAAATCCCTTGCCACTGCAGCTGAGAAGGTAAGTGCATGAAAAGCTGAGCTCCAGGAAGATACCTTGCTAGATCTTTTGCTCAATACATATTTTCCATGCATGCACCTAAGCAAAGATCAGACACATCTTGTAATAAAAAGCTGGTAAGGGTGATGGAGTTCATGCACAGCAGTGCTGCAAAGCAGCACTCTGATGAGATGGCAGCTGCTGCCAGGCAGGTGGCCTCTGGTCAGACAGTGATGGCAGGCCACCATACTTCATGCTGGGTTTGTCTTACAAGTGTCTGAACAAGTGGACAAGTATCAGTGTTACTGTCATTGTGCTGGTCTCAGCAGATGTGTCACAGCAACACCTCTGATAGCTGCTTTGAAAGATGACAAAACCGATGTGTCAGGTTTCAACATCAAAACATTTTAATTCAGAAAATCAAAGACTCTTGAAATAAACTGTGATGCATTTTTGCTTTCAAGAGACTATTCATTTGAGAATAATTCACCTTGCTTCTAGTGTTACATTTAGTGCCGTGTCCTTGTTTTTCATTTAGTATTTTATGTCAATTAAACAATCTTAATTTCATTGTGATTTATTGTGTAATTATCTTAACTAATGTATAACTGAAGTAAATTGAAATCTGCATTCTATTTTAAATTAAAGAAACACAAGTTGAATCTAGTACTGTGAATATCCCCCGAGCTGAAGTACCAAAGGCAGTTAGCAAAACTGGAGCATTAAGTTGTGAACTCTCCTTGGCAGTGACAAAACTGAGGTTTGTATTCTGTACCACCCAGCAGAGCTTGTGACCAATAGGGAAATGGCAGACCTCAAAGCTTGTCTGTATTTCAACAGTATCACTTGTAATAAAAACCGACGTGTCACACCATCAGGCCATAATCCTTCCTGGAGCTTCCCAGCTACTATGAGTTCTGCTTTTAAGAGATAACATCAGAAGGAAACATTTTGATAACACTGGAGAAATGCATCTGTAAGAGCCTAACGTTTCAGAGAGAGTTTGAAGCAGGAGTACAAGGAGAAGCCATGTAATAAGGGACCCAGGTTCTTCCAGTGGGAAATGCCTTTATGAAGGGTATAGAGCACAAGTCTTATGAGTAGCAGCTGAGGGAACTGGGGTTGTTTAGTCTGGAGAAAAAAAGACTGAGGGAAGACCTTCCCTGCTACTTAGCACTGGTGAGGCCACATCTGGAGAGCACTGTCCAGTCAGGGGATCACTAGCACAAGAGAAAGATGGATGTAGCAGTGCAAGTCCAGTGAGGGGTCACAGAGATGATGAAGGGACTGGAGCATCTCTTCTATGAGGAAAGGCTGAGAGAACTAGGATTGTTCAGCTTGCAAAAGAAAAGTCTCAGGAGGATCTTACCAATGTTTACAAATAGTTTATAGCAGGGGGTAAAGAAGAAGATGGAGCCAGACTCTTCTCAGGTGTATCCAGTGACAGGACAAGAAACAACGTGAAAAACCAAAACACATGAAATTCTGCCTGAATATAAGAATAAACTTTTTTACTCTGAGAGTGATGGACTGGGATAGGTGCCCACATAGGTTGTGGAGTCTCTCTCCTTGGGGATTCAAAACCCAGATGGATGTTGTCCTGGGCAATCAGGTCTATCTGACCTCCTCGGAGCAGGAGATTGGACTAGACAATCTCCAGAGGTCCCTGACAATCTCAGCAATTCTGTGATCTCGTGAAAACGTGCAGAGGAGGGAGTGTGAAAACAAGTTAGAAAGGGAAGAGATTTGCATTTGCAAGCTTATAAAACACTATCTGAAAGTGCAGTGAATAGAATTATTATTTTCATATAATAAAGGACACTACAGATGTTTTATCATATTCCCTACTGATTAATATAGGAGATTAAATTTCCTGGGAACAACTACTGTACTGTGACATCATCAAAGACTGATATTAATTATAAGACAAGAAGGAGACTTTTATTTTTTATTTATAGTACCTCTTTCAGACTCTTGATTTTAGTGACTTGGAGGAACAGAGAATTACTCAGGCTACAGAGATGTCTACATGATGTCATAACAGAGGCAGAGAGCAAGAGAGAAATGGACAATTTAACTGGCCAACAGAAGAAGAAAGAGTTTAGAGCTTGTTCTGCAAAATAAAATAGTTTTGCTTAACTTTCAGGAACTGCACAGGAGAGAGAACAGAGTGGACAGTTCTCATACTCCTGTTCTCCAATGCAACTAAGACTGAGATGTAGAGAATAACTTCTGTGTAGTTTAACAGATACTCATTAACAAATTACTTTGCCATTTGAAAAGAAAATTAAAAGCAACACCTAAGTGAAAGATGAAAGACTTATTTTACAGGTTGCCTAAAAACTGCTATCCCATGTTCCTAAGAGATCAATGAAGATTAACATATTTTGCAAAATTCAAGATAAGCAGGAAAACATTGATATAGGAGAAATGGTGAATTCAACAGGGCTACGTGTCAGCCGCAAGCATTTTCACTATAAAGAGGGCATAATCATTTTTATAATTCAAAAGTCATGGTGTTGATTCACTCCCATGGGCTCTCGTATCACCCTAAACTATTTCTCTCCTTTCTGCTCATGATCTTACCAGGTTTTCCATTCAGACTGAAAGACTTTTTGGACAAAGGTCTGTGCGTGCATAGCTGTGGTTCCTGGATACCAACAAAGGCAAATAAAAGTTGTCATATATCAATACCAGAAAAGAAGGTTTCCTCTTCTCCCTCATTCCTAGCAACACCCTTTCCTAGTATTCCATTACCTTTTCCCTCCATCTAGCTCCTCAATCTCATTCTTTTCCAGATCCTTGCCCTGACTTTCATCAGTGATGATGCTCTACTCCTCACACTTTCCTCTGATGCTTTTTACAAACTCTTTTTTTCCAAATGTTATCTCTGACAGCCTCCACAGACCTGCTGTCTTTTTTTTTTTTTCTCTAATTGTTTCTTTAGGATCTCTTCCTAAATTTTCATGCTATTGCAGCCTTTCATTAGTCCTTTTATCTTCTGCATATGTAGTTTTTCCTCGATTACTAAGACTTTCACTGGTGTCACTATTATGTTATAAATTCATCCACTTACTCTACTGTTCCTGACCCACTTCTCTCTCTGACGTCTTTGAGCTTAGCTGCTGTCTCTCTTTTTGGGTGTCTTGATGTTCACCGTAACTTCTCATAACCAAAACTTAAGTCTTTCGTTTAGCAATATCACCAAACTGTTACTCAACTGCTTCCTCTCTCTGTCCCTGGATGTCTAACTTGCATCACAATCCTGTCACCCACATTTTCACTTCAGTTTCATTAAAAAGACGAAGGCTTATCTTTTGAAAACAGTGTACAGATACCTCCCCACATTTTTTCCGTGCTTGCTTTTGTATGTACATAGGACCTTACAGAACAAGTCCACAGTCCTTAAAGAAGGACTATGGACGCAGCAATGTGTTTTCAAATATGCAAGTGTTTTCAAACTGACAGTTGATCTGAGGTGCTCCATTTTTAACATTTCTAAATTAAAGTATCCCAAGGGGAATCAGTATGCAAAAGGGCACTGAGTTGAATGAGACTCATCAGACACACTGGAAATTTTTAGCAAAGAAATACATTACACACAGAAAAGTATAGTTATTATTATTTCTAATACTGTCATTACTCACATGTAAGTGTAACAGAACACAGCAAAGAAGATGTAGAGTTGTTCTAAATTCATAACTCTGAATGCATCCCTGTTCAACTTACACAGTGTATGGAGAAATTCTGAATTACTGTGCAGCATCCATGTATAGTAAATAGTGATGGAAACTGCATTATAACTATGAATCTGTGCGATGAGCCCAGTTTCTTTGGGAATCGCCTCAGTTACACAAAGACATTTTTACTTCCTCAGCAGATTGCAGCCTGAATTTATCTGTTGCAATGGAGGACACAATTTTAATAATCACCTTTCTTTCCCTCTTCCTCTTATCATGGTTTCTCTTCTGACATCTCAGCATGCATTAAAGAAAAAATTAAAACCCCCTGTCATTTCCACCTAGCTGCACTTCCAGCACTTCTGCAGAATACAGACTGTGCTGACAGCTGTGCAAGTGCAAAGGAGAAAGAGGTGTAGGAACCCAAGTTCTGCTGATGCTAACTGATAATAAGATGGACCTTTGTGCTTCTCAGCTTCTCCATTAGCCTTCTGTTAGGCACGACTTTGCACGCAGAACAAATGAAAGAGTAGGTAGGGCTGCCAGATCTCCCAACTTAGCTGAAAGCTGATGGGTGAGATTCTACACCCTGAGTCATGACACGGGTTGGACGTCCATCAAATGAGGAGGAGCTATCACCATACAAGGCTGAAGCTTTGGTGCAGCACCCAGAAAAGGCAATGCCATCTCACTTTGTTGGTTCCAGGTGCCCACATTCCAGCAGAGCCTAGAGCGAAGGAGAAGTAGCAGCCAAACGTCCAACAGCAGTAAGTGACACCAGGGACACGTGTGTCTTGAGCTCAGGACTAATGGTGGTTTCTTTTTTGTCCCATGTGAAAGGTTATCTCGCTGGAAGCACCAGCTGTCTTGTTGGCCCTTCCTTGTGCTGTAGGAAGTAGGCTATTAGCTGCTAATATACAAAGCAAAACCTTGCCAGCCTTCTTGAAACAGAAACACAAATTGGAGAAGAGAAAGAAATGAAATGCAACAAGGCAACAGATGGTGTTAGCTTAGGAAAGAGAAACAGAATAGCCCCACTTTGGGGGCCAAGAAGGGTGGTTGGACTCGATGACCTTCAGAGGTCCTTTCCAACCTAATACATTCTATGATTCTATGAGAATGGTTCAAGATTCTTACCTGCATTTGTGTCAGTTATGTTACCACCTGCAAGACTTAGCTCTTCTCTACCACGCAGTTTACAAATCATGGGGTCAAATAAGAAACAAATTTTTGTTAGAATAACAGATTTGTTCCTTTGATTCACAAATACCAGAGTTATTTCTGACAATCTACTAACAAAAGCAAGGCAAAGCTAAATAAATAAATAATAAAATAAACCACATCCTTATCTCTGTCTCATTCCAATTAGCAGTTTCCAGACCTCCTACTGAGCAAGTGGGATCCTGTTCCATCAACTAAAAAACCTCATTACTCTGATCCTGGTACTGATTCATGCACCATTGCAGTGGTCACAACAGATTTTGGGAACTCCAGGGGGAGTGACACTGCACTGGTTTGGTGTGGAGAACCTTTACTGCTTGTGGTGATGAGCAAGACTCATGAGCAAGGGAGTGAAAAAAGAGGTAGCCAAGGGAGGTTGAAAAAGAGAAATCTGCCATGAAATTTACAGGGCTAACAGAGGGTCTTGCTGTATATTTGCTGAGAAGCATAGCACACCTGACAAAGAAATACTGAAGAGGCAAAGGTGTTTGATAACACTGGACTTCTGTTTTCAGTGATCAGTCCCATCACAGCGTGTAGTTCTAGACAAAGCTTTGTAGGGAAGAGAAGAAGGCCTATCAGTACCATCCACTGTAACTACAACGGCTAATGGTGGTTGGACGACATGAAATAGCAGTAGCATTTTATAGTATTTCTGGTCACACCCTGCAATATCTGCTCCCCATTTTCAGCAGCCTCACAGCCTCCCCACTTTCCCTCTGAATTATCAGAGACATTAACAAGATTCTTTTCCACTCCTCACTTTGACTGATCTTTCTAATTAGGAGCACTGAACAAATAGATCCGAGAAACAGCCTGGCAGCAGTAAGCAGCCTTGGTTCACTGCACGCAGGGCATGGAAAAAGCTGTGCTCTACCAGGGACAATGTAAACGTTACAACCAGTGACTCAGCCTTAGCCCAGTAACTTCTCTCTGGGGAATCTGAGACAACCCCTCCAAGCATTCTTGCCTATTTCTGTGCACGGAGGGATCAGATAACAAAAAATACTCCTTGAAACAATTCCCTACCTCTGACAAATATAGACCTCCCATCAACTCATGAGTAAACAGCACTGTCAAGCTTTGCCTTGTGATCCACATCTACAGACACATACAGGGTGAAGCCAATACTGAAATGTGTTTTTTTGTGTAACAGCTGCGCTCTGTGTCATGCAGACATTTCATTAAGCACAGGGTAATAGCTTGATTCCCTTAGGGACTCGCTGCTGGAAAATAGAACATCTCCCTTCATAAATAGGCAAGGTCACCATGCACCACACATTTCTCAAAGCATATGTTCATTTTTGAGCTGATGCTGAGATAATTGAGTATCTGTTCATTATACATTTCATATTAACGCAATAACGCATCTTCATGTAAAACTAATTTTACAAGACCTGAGGAAAACTAGCATTGTAATACATTTCAATGCCATCTGTTCAGCTACTCCAGAATACAGTGGAAGAATTCTGATTTATGTCCAAATTATTTTGTATATTTTACTCTTCATGTTGGTTTCAGAATTTGAAAAATTCCAGATAAGAAACATTCTAAAAGCACGAACTAAGGCATTTTGCCCCTTCACATCTCATTGCCCTTTCATGACTTAAAATCGCTTTTTTATTTAGCAGGAGTCATCTTCCAGCATATACACATGTACACACCATGAACAAGACAGTTCACAAATGTGACACCTCAAAGTTTAAATCCCTGCAGATATAATCACAGAAACCACAAAAACTTCACAGAGATACATTAAGATAGATCAAAAATGATAGGCAATTTCTTTCAAAATATTGTAACTACTACCAAAAATCAGGAGTCTCCAGAGGACCTTACCTGAAGAACTTAAGCATTATGCACTGCAACTAATTCCTGCCAATCTACTTATCTGCTTTCATCTTATTTCATCCCAAATATTATTTTACCTGTTTATTTAGAATATTTCGAAGCTATCAACCTGTTTTTTTCTGTTCCTGTGGTTTCTGGGGTACTTCCCTTCTGGATGTGAAAATGAGAAATTCCAGAGGATAATACTGGATCAAAGCATAATGTAAAAGAAGAAAGAGTTACTTTCAAAGTGAATGTGTGATCGGTCAGTAAAGAAGATTAGAGTACAAAAATATAAATATTTTCTCCTGAAACCAGATAAAAATACTGTATTATTTTAAATCCAACAGATTGTGGTGGGAAAGAGTAATTATGAAGTAGAGATTAGAAATTATATGTGTATACAGAAGGAAAAGAAGGGATTTTATTCTGAATATTCCATGGTTAGTCAAATATACACATTATTCATCAGAGATCATGATCAGGAATGTCAAACGCAAGTGTTGCTTGAAGACTTGGAATAAGCATTTGCTGTGTTTTTGTTACATAGCTCAGGGGTTTCCCAAACTAGAGAATGCAAACTACAATTGTAAATGAAAGTGCAGTCTCTAGATTGTAAGTGACTGATGATTTGGCTTAAAGACATACAGCGAACTTAACTGGAAACAACTGGCAAAAATGTTAAGATTAATGTTTCTTGATCTCTTCATCTACCATGAAATTAACAGTTACTGGAATTAACAGTTTCACTTCTAGAAGAAGAAAAAAAGGCTGCCAATATTTTCATATGGAAATAACCTTTAAAGACTTGGGTTTCTGCCTTAGGAAAATATTTCTGCTTTATTTTTAAAAGAACAGCTTCAAAAAGGCATCTCCTTCCTTGAGGGGACCTGAATGATTTCTGAGCATATCCCTAGAATTTTTTTCCTTTCAAAGCTGCAGCAACCTAACTTGCAGACTTGCCTCCTTCTTTTGTTAATTTGAAACGTGTTGAAGTAGGCTGTCATAGGTTCAAGGAGAGGTTATAAAGTCCTGTTTGCTGTTGGCATGTAGAAAACTGCTGACATATGCTAGGGGAAAAAAAAGGGTATAGCAATCCTGAGAAATAGCTCGGTTGGTAATTTTTTTAGTGGTTTAAAAAAAAAACCTGACCATACAAAAAACCATGTAAATACACCACATTTGGGATTTTGCTGTTTGATGATGAAAATCATTACCTACAGTCTCCAGTGATGAAAGCTGTAGAAACAGCTGAAAAATGTTCACTGAAAGGAAAAGTAATGAAAAATTGTGCACCTGACAGACTTGCAAATGCAACCAATGTGATGGTTTCCTTTTATATCACTTACAAATT
>VYZX01017269.1:63802-84061 GCA_013401335.1 Brachypteracias leptosomus | reverse complement strand
TTGAATTTGGAATGTCAAAATATTCTGTTTTGATCTCAAACACTGAAATGAAATGTTGGATAGTTTGAATTTTCATTATGATTCAAACCAAAGTCAAACATTTGTCTTGCGACCAACAGAAATTACATAACACCATGGAAGGGCTGATAGATAGAACAACACAACTGTGAAGGAAGTAGGAGATACAGTTGGTATTAATTTTTATTGCTGGTCACATTAAAAGGCCTATAATATCAGGTTTGAAGCCTGAAGAATTGTTCTAAAAACTGATGGTGGTAATTTATCTGGTGCTTTTTTTGAGGCATTTGATTCTCTGGGGGAAAATACACAGAATAGAGGAAAAAAATTAAGTATCTCTATAAAAAGCAAGCCAATTATAGAGAGTTTATAAAATACTTCTACAAGAACAAGTCTCTGAACAATGTCAGATGAATGTTGCCTGTAAGAATTAGAAAATGAGGCTGTGCCTCCATCTCTAACATCCTCTTTTTGCCTCTGGCTGAAGAACTGATATACCATATGTGAGCAATCTGACTCCACCCCCCTCATTACACCTGCAGATAGGAAAACATTTTAAACTTGCAGTTAATTACCCCTTCAAATAGAATGTGTAAAAGGTACAGGAAACCCTTGTGGAANTTCAAAGCTGATGTTAATAATACATACACTAGTTTTGTAGGTCTGACCATCTTTTATTTCTCCATGAACAAATACTTGTGATGTGATTGTGGGTGGCTTAACTGTCTGAGTGCCTTGCTGTGAGCAGCAGTTCAGGAAGAAAAAAGGCAATATGGTTCTGGCTTAATTATGGGTAGTGATAATGGCTCATTGAAAGCACCCTTTTAAAGGGATGCAACTGCAAAAACTTACTTAGACATGAAGAACAAACAATTGCTGGAGAGCAAAATACAAATAAAGTAACTGGTTTAAATCTTCCTTCCTCTTCTAATAAATTTTACTTCATTGTTTTCTGTAAGACATTGGATGCAGAGGGTGTGTATGGCACAGAAAGTTTGCTCATAAGAGTAGATCTGCTTGGGCATCTTTGTTATATAAGCCCTTGGATCATAAATAAATAGCTGAATGTAACAAGAAACTTTTGTGATTTATCTTAGTATGNTTATTTATCTTAGTATGTTAGCATTCTCAAAATGAGGCTCTGGTGAAAACAGAGAGACCAGAATGTCCATTCAGCCTGCCTTGTTTCACTTAATTCGTTTGCAGACACAACAAGCATGCTATTTATTTAGTTTATTCAGTTGTAAGTAAATACTGAAGTTAGAATGCATTCATTTTAATTCTTTAATTTAACCATCACATACTTCAAGAAGTCAAAGGCATTTCCTGAAGATCGGAGTAAAGAGCTATGTTTCCTCTTAGGTTAAAACATGTGAATATATGATTTGTAATATTTCATTATATCTGATATTTGGACTTTCTCTCATTTGAGTTTACATTGACTGACATCCTCTGAAAGTGCTATTTTACAACCTATTGCATGCATCCTTATAAAAGCATCTTAAAAAAAAAAAAACAGAACTTATATCATCAAATACTAAACGTGAGAAACCTGCTAATCTGCTGCCTATGAAACACCTGAGCTAAGACCTAGTTTGTACACTGCACTGCTATTATTAGCATCTGCTTTAGTTTTGGGACCTATACACACGTCTCTTACAGAGCTCTTTCTATCAAGCTACAAACTACATAACTTTGTTTTCTGCATGTCCTTTAAAAGCCTTAAATTTTCTTTGCCTTCTCCCTGTCTTTAAAAAGTCAACTAGCATCTGGATTTCCAGGATGGTTTTTTGCAAGTCAAGCCTTCAGTGGGTTGCAGGTTTGTGTATAAAGGATCATTTGCTTAGTAGTAAATGTCAACAGAAGCACACTGAATTTGAAAGGTAGATTTAAGGTAAATATTAGAACACTTCATTGTACTCCACTAACACCTCCCAAATACATTGATTCATGAGCATAATTTTTTCAGTGCTAAAATAGACAAATACTTTCCAAATCACCATGTGTTGCTGTTTGCAGTTCTCTTTTCAGGCTTTTTGATTGTCTTGAGCATTCTCTTGTTACCTTAGTTGGCCATAAAAATCAATGTCTTTAAGAAAAAATGCTATCAAAATTATCTTGTGTATCTCTAGCCATGTTATTGTCCCTTTGGTGTGCCTCTTCCCCTTCTGGTTCATGTCCCTCTATGGGTTCTGCTGATGTAGAGAGCTGCTGACAGATCTCCTTCATCTTCACAAGGTGTGTGAAAAAATGCATCACGGTGGAGAATGGTATACCAAACTTTCAGCTTTTAAAACATGACACAGATATGGAATGAGTCCTTGGAAATTTTAATATATTGGCAATGGTATGTCTTGAGAAGCTTATATATTTTGCTATGCTAAGAAGTTAAGAGCTGTTGGTCAGGAAACACAGCAATATATATTCTTTCTTAAGTTTTGCTTATGATCTGAAAAATTATCTTTAAAGACTTTTTTTAGTAGCTGATTTTGGGCGAGCTCATAAAAAATTATCTAGATACATAAATCAGAAGACCAGATTAATCCAAATTCTGCAACCCATGCTCAAAACTGCCATGTGAAAAACTGTCATTCTGGGGTGGCTTAACTTTGGAACAGCCTAAATGCAGCACTGCCTCATGGTCTGATCTTTCTGTGTCCAGGTTCTGCAACTGTCTTGTCTCATGTTGCCCTGTAAACCTCAGTAGCAGAACCTTGGCTCTCCTATACTTCCAGTATGTGTAGTTGTGGCTACTCTAAAATTAGTCTGTTGAAGGAAAAGAAGGAACTACTAGACTAGGTTCACACATTTTTATTAATAAGTGAATATAGCATTTATTCAGAGCCTGTGCCCATCACCACTTTTCCAGGGGTTCAAATGATCATTTGCATACCCTGGAAAAGTAGTCAAACCAGTAGGCTATGGCCCAGGTTGGAACTAGAGACATATTCTACCCCCAGTCCTCCTGTTCTAGAGAAATAAAATACTATAGAAGAGGCTTATTATAAAATACCAAAATAATGTTTAATTTTAAAATTTTCCTCATAAGTTGCTGGTGATATAGAACAATAAGAATATGCAGGTGTGAAAAATAAATATAAATGGTGGTAAAAGTAAGCAGTAGAAACAATAGTGGAGTGAGTTTCTATTGCAAAGTGGCAAAAAATAATAAAAAATTATGCTCCCAAGAGTGGAATAAGGATAATTATGATATATAAGGTAAAACAAAAAATAAGATTAAAAGGTAAAATAATACAAAGGAAGTAAGTTTCAACATAGACATTAAAATACATGAGAAATATGTTTATAATATAGAAAAGATTCTCAGAGAAAGCCAACATAAACTAGGAAATTTACATTATAACAATACAAAATGTAATATGCAAATGGAACTGCTTGTGCTCCATAGCTATTCTAAGAAAATCGTATAGATACAATTAGTGGTACAAACCTTTCTACTTAAGCTAGACTTCTGAAGGAAAGATATTCTTTTTAAAATCGTATAGAGTGTTGAAACTGTATAGGGATATTATCACTCTCTAATACTGCATTTTCAGTCCACTTGACTCTATTGCTATTACATTCCGTAGTATTTTAAACCAGAAAGAAACACAGGAAATTATGAGATGAGGGACATTCCTTAAGAATTATGATCTTTTTGTAACTGAAGAAGCGACATGCAAAAGGAAATAATCGTCCTCTAATATATCTACAGGGAAAAAAAATAAAAATTGAATGGAATCCTGCCTAAGGAATTACAAAAATATCCAGGTAATTTCATCAGAGAAAGAATGTGTTTGTAAAATATGACCTCTTTCACATCAAAAAAGAGGAGGTTCTTTATCAGGCATTCTGCAGTTTCAATCTACAAAGGATGGAAAGCACAAATCTGAAAATAAGATTTCATTTATGCTATCATATGAGTCTGTGCATAAAAGAAAAAGGGTTTGTATGGGAAACATAAAGTTATTTTATAGTTACTGTGAAATAAAAACATTTCACAATAGTAATGTTGCAACTACATGGTTGTTCTATTGGATATAATAAATGTGTGACAAATTGCATTATTATGTCATCATTTTTTCCATAAAGTTTTTTTTCACAAATGTTACTTAGAAGCTGGACTACAGGGAAAACTAACTCAGTATAAATGGGGTCTATTCCAGCTCCCACTGAACTCACTGCAAAAAGTCCCATCAGCTTCAATGAGCCTCACAGAAAACAAATGAACTATGTTTTTATTTACAGCTGGGACTTACAGCTGGGACTCGTATAGTTTAGAGACACAACCTGAAACCTATAAGTGTCAATAAAAGAGTTCAGTGACAAAGGCTGAAAACCAGACTAGGAAAAGAAAAAGATAAAAAGGAAAAAAAAATCATAACAAAATACAAACTTAAAGAGAAAGCTCCATATTGTGTGGATCAGCAGAGTATCTATATCAGGAGGGGAAAAAACAACTGTCAGCATCCCAAATCTCTTTTTCTTGGGGCAAATGTGAGGCACGAAGCTATACTACTTCTCCATCTATAGCTGTTATTTGATAGTGTTTTATTGCTGTATGCCTTTTCCCATTTAAAGGTAAGAATAAGCTGATATTGTTCTGGGGATAATAGATCTACTTCAATATAATTAATAAACACACATATATCTACATCTATTCATATCTCTATCTCTATCATATATATCTGTATCTATCTATATTTATATCTATATCTATAATCTATATCTAATCTATATCTATATCATCGATATCTATATATATATCATCTATATCTATCTATATATTCCTGTGATGATGCAGGTACAAAAACTATTTACACCAGGCACTATGGTGAAACAAGATGTAGCTTTTCATGTATCTGGGAAAATTTCAGTAGCTTGCAAATAACAGATAAACTTGTAGTTTTATCAATATCAATTTAAGAGAATGTTTCACTAGTTTAACTGCACTAACAGGGCTAGATCCTGCTGGAACCTCAGTTTATATCCTGTCAACTGACAAGATTTCTCCTGCTAGTATTACAAAATCATAGAGCCATGCACTACTTAGAAGAGATCCATGTGGATCATTAAGTTCAACTCCTGACACTACAGAAGGCAATTTAAAACTTAAACTGTGTATCTAAGAACATTATCCTAGTACTTCTTGAACATCCACAAGCTTGGGGCCATCATCACTTCCCTGGGGAGCTTGTTTTGAGGCTTGACCACCCTCTCAGTGAAAAATCTTTTCCTAATATCCAACCTGAGCTTCCCCGATGCAGTTTTAAGCCTTTCTCTTGTGTCCTATTACTGTACAACAGGATGAAGTTCAACACCTTCACTCCACTCCACCTCACAAGTAAGTTGCAGACAGCAACAAGGTCATCACTAATTCTTCTCTTAGCTGAACAAACCTTGACCAGAGAGCTATACTGTACTTAAAGCAACCTAGAATACAGCTGGCTCTTTTGGCCACCAGAGCATGTTGTTGAAGTCTATTGAGCTTATCATCAGCCAAAACCCTGAGATCCTTTTCTGCAGGTCTACACTGTAGATATCTTCAGTCTATGCATACATTGAGGATTACACTATTGCAGGTGTAGAATCCAGCATTTGCCCCTGATTTCGTACAATTGGTGATTTCCCAGTGCTCTCATCTATCAAGATCTCTCAGTGAGGCCTCTCTAGAATCAACAGCTGCACCTAATTTAGTATTGTTGGTAAAGTCACTTTGTATGCACCCAACTCCTTTGTCCAAGTCATTGATAAAAACATTGAAGAGAACTGGCCCTAAAATTGAGCCCTGGGGAACACCACTAGTGTGTTACCATATGTTACCCCATTTGCAACCCTCTGACCCTTCAGCCAATTGCTTACCCATCTTATCACAGCCTTAAGGCAATGCTCTCAAGTTGTTCAGGCATCAGGACCCAAACGTAACCTGGAATCCCTGAGCTTTGCAGGACAGTCAAGGCAGTGTGTAGGTTACCTCATCTGCAGCTAAAAGCTGCCAATTTGCAAGATGACTGCTCCATGGTGAAAATGAGAAGAGTGTAGAGGAAGGAGGGATCTCTCTTGTGCCTTGCCAAATGCTCCTTGCTCTACAGGTAAAATTCATGGGGTGCTCTGGGTACAGAGCAGTTCAGGGGATCAGAGGCAGTTGGCAGGCTCTCTCTCCACTTCATTTGGGGAAATTAAAAACAAAATAGTTTTATTTCTGTGAGTTCTTAACATTTCTCTGAAGGAATTTCTCACTTGCTTTAGTTCTGAGTGTTCCAACAGTATACTGTCGTGAGTTTACATTGGCTGTGTGCCAGATGCCCACCAAGGCCTTCTATCACTCCCTCTCCCACAACTCCATCAGCAGGACAAGTGGGGAGAGAATAAGATGGGAAAACCCATGGGTTACAATAAAAGCAGTTTTAATGAATGGCAGAAAAGGAAAAACAAGGCCATGCATGTGTGAAACAAAGCCAAACGGAGCTGTTATTCTCCACTTCCCATCTGCAGGCAGTGTCAGGCCTGTCCCGGGAAGCAGGGATCCAGAATACGGAGCAGTTGCTCGGAGAACAAGCATCTTCCCAACAAATGCTTCCTTGTCCTCTTCCTGCCCTCCCCCTTTACAGTTGAACTGATGTCATATGGTATGGAATATCCTATTGGTCAGTTTGGGTCAGTTGTTCAGGTTGCATCCCCTCCCAGATCTTGGCCCCTTCTGTTCCCTCCCCTCCCTCCATCCCACTGGGGGGAATGTTGGAAAGGGCCTTGGTGCTGAGTTATCGACACTCTCTAGCTCCCAGTACTGCAGCATGAGGGCTGCTATGGGGAGAATTGGCTCAGCCAGACTCACTACATATACAAACCCAGAGTTTCTGCCAGCTCATTTTAGGTACTTTATTTTTTGTAATGCATATTATTCTGCTTCATCTAAAGAGAGAGAAACCAAAGAAAAGGCAAGAGAAATCTTGCCACCTACACTTCTCTGGAGATAGAAAGAAAATTGACAAGAAATATTACATAAGAAACTAAACCAATCATTATGAAAACAGATGAAATAACAGACAATACTGGAAAGTAATGTATTTTTTTTAATGACATTGATGTAGGGCCTGCAGATGTAGTCTCATGAGGATTTCAAGCAAGGAGAGCAGTTGACAGAATGATATCAAAAGATTTTATATATGTTTTAATGCAGATTTGTCTTTGCTCTACCTGCATGAAGGAAATAGTCACTAAATATGCAGCTTTCTTTTCTGATGACTGGAAAGGATCATGAGACAACCTGGCAGGATGTTTTTTATTTATTTCAAATGGAAGCTTTTGGAAGTGATTGATTGATTGGTTGACTGATTGATTGATTTGCTTGTGCCATTTTCAGGAATCTAGTTGGTGAGCTAAGGGACTCCTCTGCCTGGCTATTCCTTTTTGCTTGAGAAAGCCAACATATAAACACTTGAAATTTATTTTTTTTTTTAATTCTGTAAACGCATGACAATTCAGAAAAGGTGAAAACTGAAGAGACAGCTGTTTTGCAGTAATTAAGTATTATTCTCTTACAAACATGTATTTTAGAGAGTTACAATTACTTCCAGAAAGATTAGACACAGTTTGGTTTCAGAGAGTAGTAACAGCATGCAGACTACCTTCACCTGCTCTCATTTCAAATGCCACTGATTAGTAATCTTACTGTCTGATGAACTACAGGAAAAGCTTTCCAGTTAACAATGACAAAAAAAACAATGTGTTTGCAAGAACCCTGAGGAAAACAGCTGAAACTCAAGGCTTCCTCTCTCCCACCTGTGTGCCACGTCCTCTGTGCTAGAGTCAGTTGATTTCTTAGGGGATTACGCAGTCTCAGTATCTCTTGATTTATGGAATATCTATGGAGTATGCAATACAATGGGACAGATTCAACTGACAGGATGAGCACCACCACTGAGACAGTCTTAGCTTTCTAGGCTGTAAAAGGTGAAGGGATAGTCCCAGAGCCTCAAAAGAGAGAACTGGTTGCCTCTGGGGTAACTGGTCTAATCATGAGACCTGGTCTAGCCATGAGAAAAGAAATGATGCCATCACCCCTCCTTGTGTTTTAGGAGAGAATGTTGGTTGGCTGCTGTTGTGGGTTTTTTTGCTAAGCATGAGGTAGACTTTGCCCTGAATATTGTCATGAAATTTTAGCCATAGGTTTAAAATGAGGATGACACCATTCCTTTCTCTCACCTGGCCATTCACTCACCACCACCCCAGCCGCACTCCACACGCCCTGAATAGGAAGGACGATAACGAAGAAAAAGGAAAAAAAAGTCAAAACACCATGGAATAAGGAGAATTTAATGGGACAATACAAAGGAGAAGTACAACAATAATAACTACAGTAATGAAACAATATATAAAACAAGTGATATAAATCTCATAGACTGGATTAGCTCCACACCAACCACACCATCACCGATCTACCACCACCAGAGCCTTGCTTTGCCTGGCCCACTCCTGCCCTCATACAGCAGGCATGAGTTGCTATGGTGTTGAATATCCCATTGGCTGGTTTGGTTGGCTATCCTGGCTGTGGCACCCCTCCCAGTTCCTGGCAAAAATTAACTCAACACTAGCTGAGCCCAGAACACATCCTTAGTCTCTTTATATGCAATATGATCTGTACTTCAGTATATGTATGGAAGACTGAATATAATAGTGCTGATTACAGCTGACACTGTTGGTACTGCAGTGCTCCTTCTTTTGCATGCATTGTAAAAATAATAATTTTTATTTAGCATTTTGTTGTCTTTAGACCTCAGTATTTTACATAAAGAGGTATTATGTCCTCCATTTCACAGATAAGAACATCAAAAGGCAAGTAAAAACAGTAAAGGTAAGAAAACCAAGGAAACCAAGTAGGGGAAGACAGAGTCCATTGGTTTGTCTGTCAGACCACATTAAATAAAATGAACTGTAGAAATAAGATCTTTTTGTCTGCTTCTACTTCCTAGAGGGGAGGAAAGTCATTTGAACAGAAAATCCAGAAGAAGCCTGTAAGTCTGAGGGGAGACCTTACTGGTCTCTACAACTACCTCAAAAGACATTGTTGAGAAGTGGGTGTTGGTCTCTTTTCCGAAGTAACTAGCAATAGGACAAGTAGAAATGACCTCAAATTGTGCCAGGGGAGGTTTAGATTGGATATTGGGAAAAATTTCTTTACTGAAAGAGTGGTTGAGAGTTGGAACAGGCTGTCCAAGGAAGTGGTGGAGCCACCATCCTTGGAGGTGTTAAAAAAATGTGTAGATGTGGCACTTCAGGACATGGTCTAGTAGTCATGGTAACGTTGGGTTGACGGTTGAATTTGATAATCTTAGAGGTCTTTTCCAACCTTAATGATTCTATGATTCTAAGTGATATATTTACACTGTATCCAGTAAAGACTAAAATATTCTTGAGAGATGTTATATACGTAGATACCTGCAAATGCTTCATAAATCTGTTTGAATAATTAACTTCAATTTCATTAATGTGCAATATCTAGTTTCATCGTAATGATATCTTAATTATATTTAAGAAAAGCTAACATTTTAATGTTTGGATTGTTTTGTAGCAGATTTTACTAAAAGTATTTCAATATTTTATTGTAGCTCCAGGACAACACATTAATTAGACAATTAGTTAAATATTATCAAGGTGTTTCTGTGTTTTTTTAATTGTGAATATGAGTTTGAATGGATACTGATTGATGGCAGTGTTACTAGGACCAAAGGAGAGCAGAGACTTGGGGATTGGGTATCTAACAGAGTCAATTGACTTTGCCAGCATGAGTCTAACAGACACACCAGCCAAACCAAGCAAATTCTAACCATTATCATTGAGGGAGATCTGGAAGTGAATAGCAAAATAGCACCACATTCATTCCCCCTCTCAAAAAGATTATCAATCACAGCAGTTACTGTAACTACAGTGTGGTTTTGTGGTTATATTTATGCTGCACTCAGGTGCACAGTGGGGGGTTCAAACAACTTATAGCCACTACAGTTTTATATACCAAGTACTACTGCCTTTCTGACACCTGAACAATATTACACTGAGTTTAATGAAGGAGCACTTATGAATGAACATTCACAAGTCATAAAGACAATAGCTATGTAGATGAGTGGCAAAAAGCCTGAATACACTGGGTCTCCTGGTTCATTGTCACTTGATCTCTTTCTAAAATGCCATAGTTTCAGTCACCAGCAGTGATTTTTTAATACAAGCTGTAATTTTCCATCTCTGACTTTCTCAAAGATCACATAGTGGCCAAAACATTATGAAGCCATTAGTAAAAAAATCAATATTGCAGCTTATCTCCCTGAATCCTGTTCTGTAGTCTTAATTACAGTAACAAAAACGGTGTTGCAAGAACCATCTGAGATGGTCTGTTCACAAGATCAGTATGTTTACACTCATCATAAACCTGCTGGGATGAAATATTCTTTCAAAATCATTAAATGTCTTCTTGTGCAGGCTTTGGGTAGTTGTACACATTTTAAATATTCTGTATAAACACTCCATTTGAGATCTGTTGGAACAGGGAAATTAATATGTATCCACATGCAGCTTTCACCAAGTGTCAGCTCGAACTTCCAGTTTTCATTCTTTGAAAACCTGATATAAGTACAAAGATCCTGTGTGAGCAGACTAAGAATTCCAGGCTGGGTGAAAAAGAAGAAGAAAAGCCATTGCGCAAGCTGTGAGCAGCAGAAAGATTGAGTATATTTTTGCTAGACTGCACTGAGTTAAGATGACCATGTCTCATCAGTGAAAATCAGTTCTCTTCTGATACTGAAATAATACTTCACAAGTATCCCTCATAAGCACTCTGAAAAACATGAGATTATACATTATTTCTGAGGGTATAGGAATAGAGGCTAGTGGAGTACATGGAAAGAATACGGAACCAATCCTTTACAAGAATATGCTATACGTTGTAGCTCTCTTTCAGTGATGATGATGTTTATCTGTGAAGAAAATCCCATTTTCCTCATTCCAGTGCATTGTATGTATCCAATCAGGTTTTACAGACTTCTTTTCTGGTTTTGAACAATGTCTGCATAGGGTACATGCCCCATGAAATGCTTCTAGTATGCAAATCTGAGATCTTGGGAAAGTGAGGCCTGAGGCTGCTACTGCCATGAAATCAGTAGGCACATTGACAAGATCCAGCTCTTAGATTTGTCACAAGAGATTGAGTAGA
This sequence comes from Brachypteracias leptosomus, assembly GCA_013401335.1. NCBI lineage: Eukaryota > Metazoa > Chordata > Aves > Coraciiformes > Brachypteraciidae > Brachypteracias > Brachypteracias leptosomus. Next base: position 72,840 of record VYZX01017269.1, on the reverse strand, counting down.
ACCAAGAGTTCTAATTCAATGTAATTTCATCCGAGCTAATGCTTTTCATTAATACTTATTGTGTCTCAGATAGCCTAATTGTGGTGTTCTTTCCATCACTGAAGTCTAGTAGGATAAGTACTAGACTAGTTGGGCTAGTTCCTTTCCTGGTGAGATGGCCTCATTAAATGTCAGTCAAAGCTCTAGCCACACATAAAGGTTCTCACACATAACAATATTAGGAAGTTTTCACCATGCTTTGACTAATTTTATAAGTAGTTCAGTTGCCTTCCTAGTGTGTTGTGCAGAATTAATTTTTAGTGGAGCTGCAACCTTTTTAAGTGACTGAGAAACAAGTGTGAATGCTGAGAATATATTGTGATACTTTAATTTCTTCCATCAGAAAGTGCTACCGCCACAGATGGTATTGCAACTTCAAACCCTGCTGGTGCTGAACAGCACTGTTAATGTCAATTTAAAACGAGAATGTAGAAGTCAAATCAGGATGCTGCTGAATGGGTTAGAAAACCTTGACTATTCTGAATGAAAGGGCTTGGCTAAATTGTCATGCAAATCTTGCTTTTACAGGAAAGCTGCTTTTAATAAAAGGACTTGGTGATTTCTCTTCTTCTAATTAGGTTTATTTCTTTTTTCAAAGTGTAATAACTAGAACAAAAAAGACACTTGAGGACAGTGTGTATCATGTTTGATTGCAGTAGTAAGTTGTTAACTGTTTACCAACTAATCATTTCGTCATTACAGACATTTCTGTAAGATGGCTGTATCTTTTAATGTATCTCTGTGTATGTTTTACTATTTCATTAGCAGTTAACATAGAAAAGGCATCCATTGAAAACTAGGTTGGAACTATATTTCAAACATTAAAGAGATGTAGAAAACAAGTTACATGATTTTCCATTTCACAACAGGCAGGACACTTCAGTGAAGATTTACCTTATAAAAAAGGACAGACATCTGTGATGTCTTTTTAAGTGTTTTGAAAAACCTGCTGAAAAATGTTGTACCTCAACAGATGGTGTGAAGCGATTCCTCCTTATTAAGAAAAAAGAAATTTCCTTTTACGGTCTGAGCTGACTGGTTTTGGTTCCTATTGTTGCTGTCATCTGTTACAGACTTAAAAAAATTGAAAGCATGTGATTTTCCGCAAGGCAAGAACATCAGCACAGAAGCAGACTTAATTTACTGTGCATTAATATGCAGCAGAATGCACTGACTGGCTCTCATACTCATCTCTGAATGATGTGTCTCCACTCTGTGCTGCAATTGTTGCCTTTTTTCACCTTGCTCTTTGAAAAACATCCAGCTGAGGTTCATCAAGAGTAGCTACAAGAAGAGCCCCAGCAGTGGGACAAGATACAGGGGAAGTACTTAAGAAGTTGTGCCAGAACTATCTTAAGGATTGAAGGGTTTCAGTCATATTTTCTTCATGAAGAAGGTGTATTTGGCTCTGACTGGTGCATGTGGGCTCTTTTAATTTATCTTGCTTATCTAAGTTTGATGAGAAACCTCCGGCTTTTTTTCCTCTAAGACCCTGTTCAAACTCTATCAATACATTTAGGTTGCCAGACAGCCTTCATTTGAGGAAATGGTTAACCACACACTTGTGATCTATATAATTTTCAGCTAAATAATACAGCAGTACATAACAGAAAACAGCTGTTGAAAAGTCAGTAGACTGCTGATTGGAACTGTTCTTAATACATAATGTTTATTTTGTCTCTGATATGATAATATCCTATTAGCCATATCCAAATTCATAACTACAAAATGACTGATTAAAAATATTTTTTTGCATTCAACAGGTATTATTATTTCCAATTATAGTTCTTCGCAAAAAGATCACTGTTCTTGGGGAGGTTTTTGTTATATGAATATTAGTAATGCCTTGCTCATTGATACAAAATGCTATTTACAAAAACTGTAAGAAAGGCTGCATTGTTTGCCATGTGGAGATGATAATATATTTTCTAAAAGAAACCAAACAATTTTAGAGTGAATTTTGCATAAAACCAATGGAACATATTCTTACTGATTTTTTCAGCAAGGTATTTACTTCTTTAATTTAAATTTTAATAGGCATAGCTAAAAGAACGCAAAAAAAGATGCAATTATAGTTGTGTGGTTTTTTTCCTAGTGAAGAGAAGTAAATAGTTAAATATACTCATCATATAACATGATTTTATAATTGTGACTCCACCTATTCAATGTCCATTCATACTGGATTACTGAATTCAGCCTAAATGATTGCATAAGCATTTTAAGTTAGTGAAGCTACAGAAATCCAAAAATGAAGTGGAAATAAATTTTCGGTGTCTCCAAAATTTTGAATACTAGTTCAGATTTCTTATTAAACATATTTTGCATTTGAGGAAGAAAGAAAATGAAGACATGTATAATTCTTCTGATAATATCCCAGAAATAGAGTAGGTTTGGAAGTTGAGCATACCACGCAAATCAGAGTAAGATATTAATGGTGTTATAGCAATATTAAAAAAAAATATTATCCTAGGTGCTTTACAGTGCCATTTTAGGCCTCAGTATTGTAGGAGATCTGCCTTAGAGTACAGTAATCTTATGTTTGAGTAAGAAGAACACATGAAACAATGGAGAAAAATCTCTTTTCAGGGTCAGGAATGTTTCTAAGCAGAATCCTTTCAGGCTTTAAAGCAACATTGCTGAAAATCTGGGCTGTGGGTTTAGGGTTGGGAGGGAGCAAAAGGGTGGGGCAGGAGGGAAGAGAAAGCTTAATATCTAGTTAAAGAATTGGCAGCTTTCCTTTTCTTCACTACTACATAGACACGCACAAAAGAAATGTGTTACAGAGTGACCTTATGACTCTCGTTAAGCAGCAGGCAGTAGTATAAAATGGAACCTTTACATTTTCTTTTTGTTAAGACATGTCAAAAGTTTAAAAAGCTGTTATTTTAAGAGTTCTTTTTTTCCCACCCTCAAAAGATTCCAATTGCAGGGGGTAAAAAAAGTTTCTTACCACCAGAAATACTATACTTATTCTTCCTCCTTATTAAACTTGAAAAATGTTGCACATAAAGAGTGAGCACCAATTTCTACTGTCTGTATTTTAAGTATGTACCCAGCAGTGTTTTAGTAGGGTCACTTTTGAGTCATATGGATATCTCTCTGGAGATGCCCATGCAACAAAATTCACTATATTTGTATTTTTTTAGAGGTGAGAACATTACATTTTAGAGGTACCCAAGGAGCTGCATCCGTTTGACTTACGTTTTTTCCAAGAAATGTAGAATACTGTCATGGTATAAGTCTATAGGAGGAACATTCTCAGCTGGTCTGATGATATTTTTAACCTAAAGAGTAGTAAGAAGGTTTATACAAGTAGGCCAAAATTTGCTTTACCTTTCTTGTCTGAAAATACTGAGAATAACACTGTCCAGCATCCTGTGGTACCCTGGCACTCATCTTCTGAAACCCTCATAAGCATCTGCCCTTCCTTTATAGCAAAAGTTTCACAGTAACAACTGTATTGCTAATTTCAAAGAACAGTCGCCTTAGAGATCAGCTAACCTGTACTTTTGCACCTGCTAATTACTATGCTTTAAATCACTAATCAATGCCACATTTGGGTCTTTCTTCTCTCTGCTTTTTGTAAGCTATCTGTGAATTTATTCTCAAGGTGCATATTTTTAAATGCATGAAACAGTTGTTACTTACTGCACCAAAGGAGAAGATTGAAGGTGTTCAAATACAGGAGACAGCAAGCAGCAACGTAGCAACAGAAGAGTAGGCAGAAATAGAGGGAAGCTCATTCATTGGCTTGGAAGATAATAAGCCATAGACATGAAGTTGAAACAGGAAGGGATATGGTAGAATTTTTCATTTAATGTTATTCTCCTGGGACGGATCTCCAATCTATATTCAAGCCTGGATTCAGCAAGATAATCAGATCCAAATTCAGCACTTGAAGAGTCCTGCTGGTTTCTTTGGAACTGCATCTGCACTTGAAGTTCTGTCTTTTTTTCATCTTGCAAAAGGATAGTTTCGAAACTTTATTCCTTCCTTACTCAGCCTGGTCCCAAAACATCTGGAAATAGGTATTTCTTCTGTGATTTGGTCTAGGATTTCTTTCATGAAGCCAAGTACTCCAAAGTGATTTGATAATATTTCTATGGTAGAAATCCTTTGCTATATATGATGGAACTCAGCCTGTTCCATTAATAAATGTAGAGAAAGCTGTACAGAAAAAGATTTGTGAACAGCTTGCGAGGCATATAATCAAAAGCCTTGCAAACTTTGTTAATAAAAAATGAAAATTTTTTGGTGTATCTGGTGGTGTAGGGCCTTTAAATTACTCTGAGAAAGGAATATCTATCCATATTCCAAAGAGACAGTGTTATTTTGGCAGTAATTTGATGTTGCTGATGAAGCCATCAGAGCTGGAATAACAATAGGAAAAAGGTTTTTCATAATTTTAGACTTTCCTATTGAGTCATTTATGTAAATTGTTAAGCAGAATAGAAGCAACTGATGGCTGCATCTAGTAATGCAATTGGCATTAAAAAGAGACAAAGCTTTACTTGGAAATGTAAGAAATCCTTCTGTAATTTATTTCTTTTTTACTTGAGTAGCAAGTTTTAATCTGATAGTCTAGAAAACTCTTTCTTTAAATAAAAATAAGACAGGTTTAGCCACTGTGCAATGATATCAACTTCAAAGGAGAAGCATCGAGTGTGTATTTGACAAAAATACTTGATATTGTTTTATAACATTTATCCTATTTCAAAGAGTTTGAGCTTGGGCTTATTTGTTGTTATGAACATCAACAGCAAATACAGAGAGCAAACATGGTAACAATCCCTGTTAAATTGAAATAGTCCTTCCATAAATTCCAATAACCTGATATGCCTATGATTTTAATGTCAGGGTTATATACATTCATGGAAGTATTGCAGCTTGATACTACTAACTCTCAGGAAATTCTTTGCATTTAGAATAATGTAGGCCTGATTCTTAGAGGTATGTAGAACTAGGTCTTATCTCTAGTATAAAGAGTTAAAATATTTCAGCAGTTTCTGAATCATTCTGAATGATTTCTGTAGTCTCCTGGGTACACTAGAGCTAAATTCGCAGCTGACATGAATTGATGCAGTTGCATGGAAGTCAGTGTAATTCTCTCAATTTATAGCAACTGAAGCTTTGGCCAATTTATTCAAAACTATGCAAGAACAAATTTGTGCTATTACAAGATAGGGACTGCCTGCCATTGTAACACTTTCCTTAAAGTATCACTGTCTGCACAGACATTTATTAAATTTTTAGGCCCATTGACCAAAAGAGCACTGTGCATAGCGCTGTCACATAGCATCAGCTTTCCTCAAAATCTGCATTATACCAAATTCTTTCGAAAAAATACTCTCTCAGCAAGCTTTGTCCCATATCAAGGGCCATAGAATTGATTGTCAATTTTAAAAGCAATTTTTGTATTAAACTTACTGTTTTTCTAACCTAAATGCCAATATGATGTTGCTAACAAGCCTTTTCTCATGTCCTGTGATATGATGAAGTGACTTTTAATATATTTTCTCTATCATTGTCCAGCATCTTTTGAAGTTCTATACAACTTTCAGCTAATTCAAAAATCAAATAAAAGGTACTAAATTCCAATCAAACCGTATTCTTGGTTATACAGGTGTTACAACAGGATATTTGTTTTCTTTATTTTTACATGTTGTTTTTTTCATTGTTTTCACAAATCATATTTATGAAATGAATAAGACACAATAGAACATTACACACAAGCATAACCACATTCATCTGGGAATGCTCATCTTGGGTTAGAGGGGTTTACTGTAAGCATTAAATGTTTTGGAAACAAGTGAGAAGGGCAATACAGTCCGTCATGAATGGATGCATGACCTTACTGCAAAGAAATAAGTGCAGCGTATTTGACAACTAACTCCTCACAGTAAATACTTTTAAATGTATGCAAATAAGCCTGTCCTTTAACTGTGTGCAAAAATTAACCTCCAGTAAGAGAAGATCTAAACATAAGAACATACTATGTCAAAATAATTATGTGGGTTCTTAAAAGGAAACTTATAAATACTGATGGAGGCAACGAAATAGGAATTCTCAGGTTTACATTGAAAATTGTCTCTTAAGTGTTCAGGAGCTTAAATTCTATTGCCAATTTTCAAATCATAGTAACCTCAGTTGTTATAAATAACTGCAGTCCTTATGTGAACAACCTAGTATGTGGTCTACTATATTCTCTTTACAGAGCTTCCCATAGCCAATGGAAATTCACTCTGTCTTTGACTTGGAATTTGGACTTTATGTGCAAAGATTTTAGCAAACCATAGTCACTCTCTTGGATTCTGCACTTAAAATTTCATTTTATCCTCTAAACTCACAAGTCCGATTCTCAGACTAAATTTATGTTTTGTTTGCTTTTCATTTTGCAGCTTCATATGCTTTTTTCGTGCTCTGATCACATTTTTTGTCTTATGACTTATTAGTCTGTACCTCGTATTTTCTCATGTACTTCTTTCTTATCTATCCTTTTGCTTTGGTTGTTCATTGTTCCTTTATATGCTTTTGTTCACCCACTTTCTTCCCCTTTCTTCAAGGCTCCCTTTTGTGCATCCATATTCTGTCAGACTCAGATGATATTTTTTTTGATTCAAGGAAATGGAAACAGTGTAGAATTAGGTCATAATGGGCCAGCAATTGCCTTCTGGTGTTGCTACAATTTCAGTCTAATCACTTGCTTCACAACATAATTGGAAGAGCATATCTGACTCAAAGCAGTGAAGACAGACCGATACATGTCTCATTGGGAGGCTTCATATATCTAAGAACAGGCAATTTCAGTGTATCTTGTGTTTATAAAAACAGCGTGCACCCAGAGCTTCTTTATATAGGTGTATAGCTAGGTCTGGTGGTATCTCTTATTTTTAATTGATTTCTTGATGGTTTTTTTTTTAACTGAAAACCCCCCTGTTTTCTATATATTTTTCTATATATTTCTATAAAACTCAAAACAAACCAGTTAACTTTGGAAAAAGGTCAATTATCCTTTAATAAAAATGATAGTCATGTTAGTGCTTTTTTATTTCAGAAAGCACAAGAAAAGATATCACTCAACAGTAATAATTCCCCACCAAATTTACCAAACAGGTAGGTATGATGTAAGCTCCATTATATGAACATATTGAAAGACAATTATCAGTCAAATGTTGCCTTTTCCCTGAGGTCAAAGATTCAGGAAGGTTTTCAGTGTATTCTGGCTTCCAAAACAGTATTGCAATTAATTTAATTGCATTTTCTTTTAATTTATCTTCACATTGTCTAGCTAATGTTTCCATCGCAATTCAGGACTCCAGTGAACAGCAGATCTAGCTGAAATCAGTGATATTTTTGCTTTGGCTTTAAGAAATCTAGATGTCTTATCTCTCTAAGAATACACATCACATGCTGCATGGTGCCTATAAGATATATAGAAAAAAATAAGAAAAGTATGATTATTTGTATTCTTTTCTCTAGATATAGTTTTCAAAATACAATTGGATTATCAAATGACAATTTTACTTTGATATCTGACAAGTGGTTTGGATTCCAAGCAGGTCGGTCAATGTATTTCACTGTGTGGTGAAATAAAAAGTTACATTGAACAAAGCTCTTGATTCCAGCTCAGCCATTAAAAAGGCATCGAATCTTTTTAACATCTATTTCCTTAATAGTAAAGGTGATACATCCTTAAATAATTTGTAAGTATGTTATATCTGCCACCATAGGTATTGAGAGCTTTCCTTCAGCAGATAGCTAGCTGAAAGCTCCAGTTTTCAGCCAGCTGTCATCCATTAAATATTTTAATATTGAGGGAAATTAACTTTTAAATCAATNGCTCTTTAGCCAGAGCATGAGACATCAGTATATAATCTGTCATTTTCTTATTCAACTCTCTCCATTTGGTTTTGATTAGACCTTGGAAACCAGAGCTGCCATCCACACACAGAAGCTGTTTCAAATTATGTGGAGTACGTTTTTAAACACATTAGCAACGAGAACAAGCTGTCCTTATGCTAACTTGTCCTGCTTTGTTCTTGATTGTGGAAAACCTCACTTTAACGGTCCTCTAATTTGTTGTAGATAGCTACTGCACCAGCAGCTGCCTTGGCATAGGTTTAAACACACATGAAAACATTATTTTTCCACACAAATTATTAGCAGTGCCAAAAGCCTCAAAATACCTTTTGGAAAAATTCTTTTTTATTTTCCTGTTTTTTTCTATTTTTGTATTTTCATTATTCCAGTTCTGCCCCCCATATTCTTATCCAAAGTCTTTCTCCCTCCAATACCTGAAAGGAATTACAAATTACAACACTTCTTGGCTTTCTGATGTAGAGATGCAGGTTTGATATTTTACTGGAAACTGGTTGGAAAGGTTGTACATCATCTTGCATAAGCTGAGAATCTGTCTATTAAAATATCAAATTCTTAAACTAAAACTTAAAGCAATTTCCAGTACCTGCATGTATCAAAGATAAGACAGAGGGAAACCTACCAGAGTCACATACTTTCCCTTTCAGTATTCTAAATTGTTTTAGACAAGAATAGATATGAATAGTCCAGAACCACATTACAAAATGGGAAGGAAGAAATTCTTTAAATTGCTGTCATCTACCAATAATAGCATTTAATGCCATATCTGTGATGCCATTGACATTCCTCAGCACAGCTGTTTCTGAAGTATTATTTGAGGATTTATAAGCAACTACATTTTTGTGAATGGTGACCAGGGAACACCTAAGCACTTGTGTTTTGTGGTGGCTGGGGCAATCCTTAGTGACTAACTCAATATGTAAAGAAATATGAATCTACTCTTTCTTTCACCCCTGCGAAGTGCTAGAGGATTTGATGGTGCTCGTGTCCTTGTATGTGCAAACTTTGCCTTTATTCCATTTCGTTGAAGAATTCTGCCACCTGCTTATCAATGATGATGCCACACCCTTTGAAAAAAGATTGCTTTCACCAAAGTGACTGAAAGAGCTGTTGTTTGACAA
>VYZX01017269.1:34906-60663 GCA_013401335.1 Brachypteracias leptosomus | reverse complement strand
AATAGTCCAGAACCACATTACAAAATGGGAAGGAAGAAATTCTTTAAATTGCTGTCATCTACCAATAATAGCATTTAATGCCATATCTGTGATGCCATTGACATTCCTCAGCACAGCTGTTTCTGAAGTATTATTTGAGGATTTATAAGCAACTACATTTTTGTGAATGGTGACCAGGGAACACCTAAGCACTTGTGTTTTGTGGTGGCTGGGGCAATCCTTAGTGACTAACTCAATATGTAAAGAAATATGAATCTACTCTTTCTTTCACCCCTGCGAAGTGCTAGAGGATTTGATGGTGCTCGTGTCCTTGTATGTGCAAACTTTGCCTTTATTCCATTTCGTTGAAGAATTCTGCCACCTGCTTATCAATGATGATGCCACACCCTTTGAAAAAAGATTGCTTTCACCAAAGTGACTGAAAGAGCTGTTGTTTGACAAAGGAGGCAAATTGGTGGCATAACTGTTAGCAGGGCTGATTGTCTCTTCACTGATTTCTGTCTATTTCAGCCAAAAGGATTGGTGTTGCATTTGCTTTTCCCTCCTTCATATGGGGCTCAAGGAGTGTCTCTTGCGGTTTGTGGGAAATACATGGAAGACTCGATTGAAAACATGACCAAGATTCATTGAATCTAATCGAGTAATGTGCATCCTTCCTAGTTGTGGCTCGAAACAAACATTTGTTATATAGTATATGTATGAACATATTTTTCACTGCAAAGTATCATAATCTGTGTGTATTACTTATTCTAGAGATAGACAAGAGCTAGTAGGGTTATGATAACACCAAGCTCAGTGGTGCAGCTGACATGCCTGAGGGATGAGATGCCATCTAGAGGGTTTTGGACAGGCTGGAGAGGTGGGCCCATGTGAACCTCATGAAGCTCAACAAGGCCAAGTGTAAGATCATGCATATGGGTCAAGGCAATCCCTCTTATCAATACAGGCTGGAGGATAATGAGGTTGAGAGTAGCCCTGCAGGGATGTACTTAGACTTACTGGTAGATGCAAAGCTGGACATGAGCTAGCAATGTGTGTTCACAGCCCAGAAGGCCAACCATAACCTAGGCTGCATAACAAGAAGCATGGCCCTGCTAACTGCAAGGGATTTAGACTAGGTGATCTTTAAATGGTCTTTCCAACCCAAACTGTTTGATGATTCTATGGCATAAGCAATCTCTCTTGCTCCTGTAATATGAAATTCCTTCATGTCAGGAGGAAACACAGTGACAAAAGATAAGGAAAAGGATGAGGAACTTAATTACTTCTTTGCTTCAGTCTTACGTTGTTCTCAGGGTACCCAGCCCAATGATCTGGAAGACAGGACTGAAGAGCAGGATGAATCCCCATAATCCAAGGAGAAATGATCAATGACTTGTTACAACACTGAGACGCACACAAGTCTATGGAGCCAGATGGGATGCACCCAAGGATACTGAGGGAGATGGCAAAAGTGATTACCAAGCTATTTCCGATCATTTACCAGCAGTTCCAGCTAACCGGGGAGGTTCTAGTTGGATGAAAATTAACAAAAGTCATACACATCTATGANGTATATGTATGAACATATTTTTCACTGCAAAGTATCATAATCTGTGTGTATTACTTATTCTAGAGATAGACAAGAGCTAGTAGGGTTATNGAACTACAAGCCTGTCAGTCTGACTTTGGCGCTGGAGAAAGTTATGGAGCAAGTCATCTTGAGGGCCATCATGTGGCATGAATATGAAAATAAGCTGATCAGGCCCAGTCAGCACCGGTTTATGAAAGGCAGATCCTGCTTGATTAACCTGATCTCCTTCTATGACAAAGTGACCTGCTAGTGGAGGAGGGAAAGGCTGTGAATGATGTCTACCTAGATTTTAGTAAAGCCTTTGACACTGTTACCCACAGCATTCTCATGAAAAAGCTGGCTGCTTATGGCTTGGATGGGCATACACTCCGCTGCGTAAAAGACTGTCTGGATTTCCCACACCATTCTACTGGGAAAACGCGCTCATGGCTTGATCACAGAATCACAGAATGGTAGGGGTTGGAAGGGATCTATAGAGATTACCTAGTACAATACCTGTGCCAAAGCAGGGTCATCTAGGCAAGGTCACACAGGAATGTGTCCAGACGGGTCTTGAAAGTCTCCAGAAAAGGAGACTCCACAACTGCTCTGGGCAACCTGTTCTAGTGCTCTGTGATGTCCACAGTAAAGAAGTTTCTCCTCATGTTGAGGTGGAGCTTCCTGTGTTCCAATTTGTGCCCGTTGCCCTTGCCTATCACTGGGCACCACTGAAAAGAGACTGATTGCTCCATCTTCCTGACACCGATCCTTCAGATATTTATAAACTTTGATCAGATCCCCTCTCAGGCTTCTCTTCTCAAGGCTAAAGAGCCCCAGGGATCTCAATCTTTCCTCATATGAGATGTTCCAGTCCCTTAATCATTCTCGTAGCCTTCTGTTGGATTCTCTCCAGTAGTTCCCTGTTGCCCTTGAACTAGGGAGCCTAGAACTGGACATACTATTCCAGATGTGGCCACACTAGGGCAGAATAGAGGGGGAAGAGAACCTCCCTCGACCTGCTGGTCACACTCTTCTTAATGCAGCTCAGGATGCCATTGGCCTTCTTGGCCACAAGGGCACATTGCTGGCTCATGGCTAACTTGTCCACTAGGACTCCCGTGTCCTTCTCTGAAGAAGTGCATACACTTCACTGGATAAAATGCGGCTGGATGGCCAGGTTCAAAAAGTGATGGTGTTGGCAGCTGATCACATGTGGTGCTCCCCAGGGCTCAGTACTGGCGCCCATTCTATTTAATATCTTTAATAATGATCTGAACAAAAGGATCAAGTGCACCCTCAGTAAGTTTGCAAGCAACACCAGGTTAAGCAGGAATGTTGATCTGCTTGAGGGTATGAATTCTCTACACAGGGATCTGGACAGGCTGGATTGATGGGCCCAGGCCAATGGGATGAGGTTCAGCAAGGCCAAGTACCCCGTCCTGCACTTGTGTCTCAACAACCCCATGCAACACTACAGGCTTAGGGAAGACTGCCTGGAAAGCCAACCAGTGGAACAAGATTTGGGGGTTCTTGTCAACAGTCAACTGAATATGAGCCAGCAATGTGCTCAGGTGGCCAAGAAGGCCAACAGCATCCTGGCTTGTATCAGAAATAGTGTGGCCAGCAGGACTAGGGAAGTGATCGTCCTCCATTACTCTGCACTGGTGAGGTTGCATCTTGAATACTGTGTTCAGTTTTGGGCCCATCACCACAGGAAAGACACTGAGATGCCCTGCCATAGAAGGACAAGAAAGCTGGTGAATCATCTAGAGCACAGGTTTTATGAGGAATGGCTGAGGGAACTGGGGTTATGGAGAAAAGGAGGCTGAGGGGAGACCTTATTGCTCTCTAGCACTACCAGAAAAGAGGTTGTAATGAAGTGGGTGTTGACCTCTATTTCCAAGTAAGAAGTGATATGACAGGAGGAAACAGCCTCAAGTTGCACTAGGCAATGTTTAGATTGGATATTAGGAAAAATTTCTTCACCAAAAGAGTTGTCAAACATGGGAGCATGCTGTCCAGGGAACTGGTAGAGTTACCATCCCTGATGGTATTTAAAAGATGTGTAGATGTGGTGCTTAGGGATATGGTTTAGTGGTGGACTTGATAGTGGTAGGTTAACGGCTGGACTTGATCTTAAAGATCTTTTCCAATGTTTTTCTAATGATTCTATGATTCTGTGTTGGCTCTGGTGGGCTATTGCTTCATCACTTCCTGTTGTGTCCTCTCCCTCTTTCAACCAAACATGGTTCATCATCCTTGTACTGGTTAGGGCTTGGATGCTGCCTCTTTGGTTATAGTATTATTTCAAATTATTCTAAATAAATATTTGAAATACTTCTCATATAATCCCATTAAAATCTCATAAATGTTCAATTTTTTGTTTTTGCCAGTGTCTAGTACCTCAGGTCTGTTTCCCCAGGAGTTTGTCCTGCATAATTTTTTACGTTCAGGATAATCTATTTCATTTGCCTTTGTGGTGCTTTATATGGTCTGAAGAATGTACTTCTTGTTAATATGGATGATACTGTTGCAACATACTTATGAATAGCATCATATCTGGTTTTAGAAGCGAATAACATAATAACTAAGATCCTATCTTCTTCAGTGACTTCTCTTTCAACAAGCTCAAAATACTATTTTTTCCCTTCCTACATAGTATCCTTCAAAAGACAAGATTAAAGTATAGTTGACCTGAACATCTTTTTCCCAGTCTTACCAAAGTGGTTCACTATTTTGTGAATAATGAGCTGCTTGCAGTAGTCTCAGCTATGTGATCAGATTAACTATGGGTATTAAGTTGGATATTTGTATGAAGCAGAGGTTCACTGTCCTGAAAAAACATCAGGAATTTTTTAGGAATTTGAACCTGCTGCCATATTGATACCTGCTGTTAGCATTTCCATAGAAGTTGGGAGCAGTCTGTCATTATGAATGAAAAAATGTCCAAATTGCCTTTTGATTTGGTATAATTAAGAAAGTCTGAAAGGATTAGAAGATTATAATTTGAATAATCCACAAAGTGGTTAGAGTATAAAAGAAACTGAGTTCCTAAACCTAGAGTCTCATTCATGAGTGAACAGTAAAGATATTGTGGGGTGCCTGAAAACTGGATCATCAGCTATATTACTGAGGAGTGGCAGTTAGTTGTTTTAAAATGAACAAACCCCTTGGCTTTATTTCTTTTTTTTTTTTCTTTTTTACCTTGCTGAGTTTGGCCTGTAATAAGGGTGATTTCAGAGTCATTAGAAAGCCAGTAGTGATTTGGTGAGTGATTCTTAAAGATCCATAAAGAAGACAAGTCTACTGACCAGCATCCCAATCCATATTATTTAAAGATTCATGGGGAATACTATTTATTTAGCTCCAGGATTAACAGTGGAATTGGTAATGAAGGGCTCTGTGTGGAATAGGTGTTTTTTGGTGACCAGCATTAACTGGCAAAGCTCCTTCCCGTACAGCTTATGTTCAAACTCTCTTAATTCCAAGAGAGTAATTAATCTCCCTCATGTAGTTTGTCTGCACTATATTTTAGGAAAGTTCAAATTTTAATTTCAGTTTCTTAGCAAAATTCACTCTTTGAAATGTCCTAGAGTTTGTGGTTACAATAATAATATTGTCACAATTTACGCATTGATCTTGCTCTGTAAGATCAGGAACTCAATTAGATCTGTAGATTACTTTTTTCCCTGTCTTTCTTTGTTTTATATATGGAAACTACACACAAATAATTATTGGTATCTGCTTAACTATGCTGTGAAACTCACGTTCTTCACCTTATTTATATATAAAATTAATGATTTTATATCTATCATATGCTTCACTGTAGTCTTAATAAATAACAGTGTTTTATTTCTGCTTTTGCTTCTTCCTTCAATATTTGTTCTTAGATCAAGCAAGAAAGGATCAGTCAAATGAAGCTAATGGGATGGTACTTGTCTGGATCACCATTTGTTCCTTTGAAAGTATGAGAATATTTTCTGTTTTCCCAAGACAGAAAGTTACCAGGACTCAGTAGGTTTGTGTTGAGCATGCAATACTTGTTATTACAGCTTCATTTGCCTGTTCTTTCCATGTACTTCTAGCCCCATTTTAATAACTTATCTTTTCAAGCTATGTCCTGATCTTTGTTTCTTCAGTGTTGCAACTTTTATAGAAAACTGAATTGAAATATTCATTATGGTTTCAGCTATATAGTCAGGGAAATCAAAACAAAGGGATATATTTCTATATATCCAATTTTATATGCTTTTCACAGTAGTTCTACTTGACCGTTACAAGTTTCTTATTTAATCTCTATGTACCTTAACCTTTTAAAAAATGTCTTCCTTTGTTGATCAGTTCCTTTTCCCGTTCCCTAAAAGATCTATACTTTTTCCTGATATGCTTTCTGAGGGAAATTCAACCAGAGCACTTTCTGCAAGTTTTTGCTTTCCTTCTTCGTGGCATTTAACACCCTTAACTTAAAGAAATAGTTTTACAGGTTCAGTATTTTTCTTCTCTTAGTGTTGAGAAAGACATTATCTTACCAGATCCATTACCTTCTGGCTGTCATTTCCAGTTTGGTTTCAGCCTGCAGTCCCGCTTCCTGTTGTGAGCACTGGACCATATAGCAGTGGCTGGACCTCAGCAGTTTGGATCTGTTTAACTTCATATAACACTTTGCTCTGCAGGTTTTCATTACAACACTAAATACCCTGGCCAAGTCCTGAGTTTGGCACTCAGTGAACAAGGAGCTTGGCTGTAGCTCTGTGGTCTGGACTAGACTCCTTGCCTGCTGAAATTTATTTATATCTCAAGAGTGGAGGTCTTTCTGGAAAGAAGCCAGAGATCTGTTCTTCCTTGAGATAATGGCAAAATGTATCTGTATCAGAATTAACAGTGGTAGTTTTATCACTTAGTGGTCTCCCTGCCTGTCTCCCATTCACAAAAAGCTGAGCTAGAAAGGGATAAAACATCCTTCCTTTTTCTCCTCATGCCTGGCATCGATGCTGCTTAAGAACTTCAGAAGATGAGTTACAAAGCAAGGATAAGGCTTTTCAACTTTGAGATTTTGTCTTTCATCTTTGCAGTTCTTTCTCTTTGAGAACTCTGTGTGAGCTATCCTGTTACTCTGTGGAGGTCATAAGCTCCCTAGTGTCTCTGTAAGGAAAAGGTAGCCAGAATAGAAAGGTTAGGAAATATTAGGAAAGATATATCTTGTAGGTCTTCTATCTTGATAACTGTTAAAGCTGTTACTTTCTGTAAGAGAAAGCGTTCAGCACCAGCAGAATTTGATTCTAAACTAACACATTCTTATTTGTTAGCAGGAAAAAACTACTCTCTTTTTGAGTTTTCTCCATAACATATTTGAGGAATAAGTCTGAAGAAGTTGCAGAGAGATTTAATACAAGAAAGATTCTTCATTCTTCAGGGAACTGGACAAATCATGGACAAGATATTTGCTCAGAAATGAAGTTTTTGGTATGAATTATTAGTTATTTTTTGTGTTTTCAGAAACGGCAGGAGTATGTTGTTTCATTTAGTGATGGCCTACATCCCTGGACCCTTAATAGTGTCACAGAGTTGCTGTGAAAACCAAACCTCAGGCTTCTGATGTTGCACTCTGACTAAAATTTTACTGCATTTTTGAAAGAATTGTCTTGTGATGATTTTATATGTCTGCATAGGTACATCTTTCCCATGAAAAAATTTTCTGAGCTCAGTAAGCCTGATTTGATCTCTGATGCTTCAGTTTTGTAATGCCTTACAGCTTACAGATAAACTGTAAAGTAATACCTCTTCTGCAAAACCTGGGAATGATCTTTGAGGCTAAGGCACATCTCCAATTGTTTGTTCAGATGGTTTGATGTTAGCTGCTATGTACTTTTTGACATTACTCAGAAAAGTTTTACTCAGAAAAGTTTTTCTCATTTCTAGACAAAAACGGAAATGTAGTTTCATTGACTAATAAGAAACACAAAGGTTCAAATTCTGTTCTTAATTATACCATTACAAATCCAGAATAAATTCACTGAAACTAGTTCAGTTAATTTGGTTTTCTCCCAGATGTAAGAATCCAGTCCTCATCACATTCTTTAGAAATTCTTCTACCTTAACAGGCACTCACCATGGTAAAAGAAATATTTATACATCTTTGAATGAGCATATAAAAATCAGCAGTCTTTCTGTTTTGTGAGCTCCTGGTGTAAATCATTTCCCACTTTGTTTTTAAAGAATACTTTTCCTACATTACAGTTTACCAGAGAGACCAAGGGAATTGCTTTTGCCAAAAGAATAAAGAATATTCTCCTTTCCCGTCATTCTGTTCCATTTTTTTCTGCCGACTCTGGACATTAATACAATACCTCCCACAGCGTTACTTAACCAAAATCTAGAAAGCAAAAAACACAACCAAATTGAACAATGTTCTTCTTTTTTTTTTCAACTTCTTTTGATAAATTTCCATTTTATCTACTCTTAGAAGCATTGTGCTGCAAGAAAAGGAGAAAATTGCAGACATGTTTTTAAGGATATAATGTTTTAATATATCATCATTTTTAAAAAAAAATGTAAAACCAACTTGCAGAATTCAGCATCTATAACCCATGTGGTACTACCAATGCAGGAAAAATGTTTTATAATTCTAACTGGATGTCAAAATGAATAAAATTGTAGAATCATAGAATAATTTAAATTGAAAGGGACTTCTTGTAATCATCTAGTCCCATCACCTTCTCAAAACAAGGTTATCATGAAGCTAGATGAATTTACTCATAATCACGTCCAGGAGTTTTTTTGAATATCTACAAAGATGGAGATTTCACAGGTTCTCTTGGCAGCCTGCTCAAGTGCTTTACCATTCTCATTTTGAAGATCTTTTCCATATATTTGCTTGGAATTTCTCTTGGTGCAGGTTGTGACCATTGCCTCTTGCTGTTCTTCTGAAGACTTCTTAGAAAAGTCTGACTGCATCTTCATCATAACCTCTTACTTTAGTTGATGACAGCAACTTGATCCTCTTAGCTTGCTCTTCTTAGGGTTGCATGTACACAACTCCCTTATCCTTTTCTTGTATGCAATATGCTTCAGCTTCCCAACCATTTTTGTTGCCTTCTCTTGGGCTTCAATTTTTCAACCTTTTTCTTATATTTGGATGTAAGACTTCTGATGTAATCCAGCAAGAGCTGAACAGAAGGGAATAATCACTTCCCTCTGATATTTGGTTTATGTGCATCCTTCTACATGATGCTGCTAACTTTTGGCTTGTAGCTCAGAAGTTCAAGACAGACTCCTGGTCATTTCAAACTGTACTTACTACATTGATTTCAAAGTGACTAAGACAGTTTACACGAGATAAGAATTTCTTCTTGAAGTGATGAAGCCAGGATGTTCTTTGGTAGGTCTACAGGTGCCGATCTTTGAGACCATGACAGGTTCCATTGAAATCAGTGTCAGATAGGTTTTGATATTCTGCATATGTTGATTGTTTCCTAGTTAGTGGTCTACATTTTTTTCTTACAAGTTGCAAGGAAACTTACCTGTAGTTAAAAAGATTAAAATAGTCACTGAAGCATTGTGTGCTGTCATGATTATATTCTCATGTATAGCCACACAAATATAGTGAAGACTTCCATAAAGGTCTTTGACACAAGTGCACCCATGATACAAGACGTGCAAAATAAAAATGAGAATTTTTTTCCACACTGATTTTGCAAGTAGGAGAAATAGAGAATGGTTACAGTTTTTTGCATCACTTTAACCAGACCTCCTTAGCTTACTATTGCACTCTGACGTAGCAGGAGTCAGTGACCAGAATTCTCTTTACTTCCAAAGGCTAATTCTTTTCAATAAGATCTTCACAATGTTATATTATTAATATATATTTTTAACAAGCATGTAGTCAGACATTAATCTTTGTCATCAGTGTTACCTAACTAAAATTAAAACTTTCATAATTTTCCTACTTAAATCTTCATAAATGAGGCTTCTGGCATATACACAGCAGTGTTCACTTCTTTAATCAATGAGAAGATAACAGAGATCATCTGACTTACTATTTAATAAAATTATCTACAGTAGGCTAATGCAAGGAAATGGGAGGTTTTTCTGGAAAATTGCCAATATACAATAGCTCAGTCTGACTTTAATTCTGGTGATGAATGTATTTTAATTTCAAACTGACTAAATTTTGAATCTACAACCAGCATCTCAATCATGAAATAATTTGAAATTGTTTACGAATATTGTATCACTGACAGACTGTTAATCCTTCAGAAACAAAGAGCTTCTCTACTGTAATGTCATACACATATGCATCGCAATTCTGACTCCTAAGAGCTAATTCTGTTATTTCTGACAGCAGTACTCCCAGTTAAATTCTAAGACACAAACACGAAAGGAGGCTGGAATAGATATTTCAAATGATAATATGTTGTTCCTTATTCACTCTCCAAGTATGACTGTTTTATTCTGAAGTCACCATCATGTTGTCATAATTAATTTCAAACTGATCAGATATGATTTCTTGAAATTTCTGATGTATTCCAATGTATTTTCTAGGCTTCTCTAATGTAATCCTTTACAATTACTTCAATTCCTTTTTTTTTTCCTGTCAATATAAACATATTAATATATTTGAAAGAAACACAAAAGTGATGAGATGGTGTTAATACTCAAACCTGAAAATATCCTCTCTAGTAAGAAAACATATTGTTCAGGCAGTGGAATGTTGTTTCAATATCTCTTGCTTTTATCACCTATAATGTTTCATTAATTATTAAATTGTACTTGCTCTCTAAATTAGAAACAACCTAAAATATTTAAAACATTGGAGTATTAAAATAATTAGCAGGCAAAGTGGCAAGTGAGTTGCTAATTAGAGCAGACACTGAACAACTCTATTTGTTCTCAGTCTGTAATTAAAATACAGAATAATAAGTAACGTTTTTTCAGAATAGCTTGCAAACCATGGGCATCACATTTCAAAAGCTTCAGATATTTTTTTAAAGATAGAGGATTTCTGCTTGCTTCCACTTTTCCTTTCTTGTGTATATTTCTAAGGCAGCTGCTAAGATAGAGATCTAGTTCTGTACTTGTGTTTATGAAAGTCATGTCTTGAGTCTAAGAATTAAAACAGTTATGATTTGGGTCTAACTGGGAACTCTATATGGAGAAAAGTGACTCTTTTAATCTATAATAAATCACATGGATAATGAGGTATATAAAGAATGAGTAGAGTAAGGATTCTCTAATTTGTCTCATGGACACTCCTAAGAACTGAACTTCCATAAGATTTTGGTTATCTGAGAAAAAAAGAGGACTTTGGACATAAAGCACAGAATAAGTGTTTTCATCTTGTGTTTCTGACTCACTGATGGTGAGTTTATACACTTAAACCAATTAAAGTGTATGCATTAACATAAATTTGGTGGTTTATTTCCGGTCTTTTTGAAGTTCAGGTTTGATTTCATTTGAAATTTGATGTATATGGAGTAGAAACATTGGCATTTGTTGTAAATAGAAATGGAGTTTTTACAGGTATCTGTGTTCACAGCACACTTCTTCCATTGAGGCTAGGGAGAACAGAAAAATTATTCCTGAATTTTCAATGCTACTCTATTTAGCAGAAACTTGAAAACTGTGCTTAGAACAATAGAGTATCACATTTCCTCTATGTTTACCAAACCTTCATTTAAGAAATAAAGCTTTGTTACAACACCACAGAGAATCAGTGGCATGGAATTGTGACCTATAGCTGTAAGTATCAGTAAGTCACAGTACAAACTCAGAAGGACTTGTTGACAGAATCCTACCACAGATTAACTTAAGTGTTAACAGTTACAGCAGTGACCTGGAAGCTGTATTTATCTCCTTTTTAGTGAAATAATTAAATTGCACTTCATAAATAATAACTCACTATTCATAAATAAAAATGAAACAGTGGATTTCTGCACAGCATGTGGATTTATCTCACATGTAAGAAAAAAAAAACCTGGTAAGAAACAGAACTGAAAAAAAAAATCCAACAAAAACCATACCCAAACCTGTCAAACCCCAACAGTACTTCTAATAAAAAGTCACAAGTATATACAGTGAAAGAATTTCAGCACAGACATATAAAAAATGTTGAACTCTTCTTGTTTCTGTTTGGACACAAAAAATAACATACATAGACAGGCCAGGATGTTAAAATTTTCAACACTTTGGAAAAAAATAGAAAATTTACAGCAGAGAAAATACTTTAAGCTGCTCCAATTTTTATCTTGCATGAAAAGGTTTGTATTTGGCTGTAATCTGCTTGAAATATATAATGCAACAGTTCACTGAAGAGAGATGAGGAAAATAGTAACTATATTCCTATTATCTAGCAATAATGAATTTTAAAACATTTATTTAGCTCCCTTCCATTTTAGATTATGGCATACCAATTTTAAATCTTGGGGAGGCAGTGAAGAGAGTAAAATTAGAGCAATATTACTGTTATTTATGGAAATGTCTTATTCTCAACACTGCTACCTTTTCTTAGATAAAGGTGTAATAAGACTGAATCAAGATTAAGGTTCTCTTCTTGTAAAACCATATGTATTTATTTAACTTTATATACTCTGACTGGTCTCCTTAAACTCCTTTTGCAGAGCCTGAATGGGATCTCAAGAATACTGAGGACTGTGGTGGTTTAAACCCTACCGGGACCGGGCACCACGTGGCTGCTGCCCCCCCACCCCCAGGACAGGAACGGGAGAGGTAGCAAAATACAAACCCTGCGGGTTGAGATAAGGAGAATTTAATACAACGATGCAAAAGCAACAATCACAACAACAGTAACAGCAACAGGGATAACAATGTACAAAACAAGAGGTATAAAGATACAGACCGCGTAGATACAGCTACAGACACAGAGCGAGGCAGCCCGGGTGAGACAAAGCCGGGACTGCTCTGCCCGCGCCTTGAGTACCGGACATGACGTCAGCATGGGATCGAATAGCAACTCCTGGTGAAAATTAACCCTATCCTGGCTGAAACAGGACAAGGACAAAACAGAAGCTGGAAAATGCAAACAATTGATATAGGAAACTAATGCATCAGTTGGCAATATATGACCAGTCAGGCAGAAGATACTAAGTCATTCTTAAAACTATGTAAAGAGCTGGTGAAATTCAAGAATGGAAGGAGAATAATATAAGAGAAAAGCATGAAAATTACTCATGTGGCCAAGGAGAAGCAAGCATTCAGAATTTCTTTTCTGCATTCAGAAAAAGAACATGTTGATATATTGATAACATTGAGTATGTTTTGGGTTTGAGTTTCTTAATAATGTTTGAGTTACTTAAAAACTTGAAAGAACCTTAAGAAGGTCAAAAAGCTGAAATGTTGTAACATTTCAAAAGTTAAACACTGTAACAATAACTCTGAATTAAGGACAGGGTGATCCTCAGTGTTCATTTTTCTAGAAATCATGGTGTAGTGGGAAACATTTAGAATTTATAGGTAGGGAATAGTGATGGAGCAAAAGGTGTATTAGGTTGTTGAAAAGGTTAGATAGAGGGTTTAGCAACTGAAAATATGTCTTTCTTGGTAACATGTAGTAGAAAGAGATATTTAGTGTTGTATAAAATCTATACAACAAAAGTCAAAAGATAAGCTCCTCAAAAACACAGATGTGCTCCTACTTTTTCTTTCCATGTACACTACACAAGCTTAATAATTCAGAATTGTTTTTGCTTTCCATTGATACTGATTCAGAGCAAATGTGTGGGAATATTGACATGGAATACAAAGAGAATAAGACCTTTTGAATAATTAATGAGAATGGCTGTAGTGTTTCATAAAAAGGCCTGTCAGCCATGTATTTTGTTTCAATGATCACTGATCAAAAAGAAAAAGGGCAACCAGCAACAGCTGAGAGCAAAGTAATCAAAAAAAGTCACAAGCAGACACCTAGGGAAGAATGAGAAATATGTTATATGTTCCCCTGCTACTTTTCCAATTATCCAATATGATACTTTTGAAAAATTGTCATGTTAAAAACCTAGTGCTCAATCAATACTGATAATGTACTGAGGAATAGACTTCTGTGTGATGTTTGAATTGGCTCCACAGTCTGATAAGGGAGAAAAAAACCCCAACCACTCACAAAATCAATGCAACCTGTATTAAAGGGATTAAAATTTGGCTAACCAATAGACCACAAAATGTAACCCGTAAATGAAGTCACATCTTCCTGTTTGGGTTGCTTCTAGGAAACTGTCCTCACCCCATTGATCTTCAGTACCTTTGTAAATGACCTGGAACAAAATATGGAAGCACTGCTTGTAAAATGTGCAGATGATACAAAAACTTGTAGAGAGAGAACAATGGTCATAGGTCTGTTATGAAATAGGCTGATCTGAATCATATAGTGAAGTTGGCTCATTTGATCAACATGAGGTTGAACATTGCCAAATGCAAGGTCATACAATGTACTAAGAAAAAAATGTAGACTGTGATTACTAGATGGGAGACAGTATCATATAGTGCATTAACCTTGGAAGGGCTCACTGTATATAATAAAATAAACATGAGGGGTTTTGTACCAAGGAAAGAGTTTTCTTAGATGTACAGAAAATTCCCATGGAAAATATGGCCGTGGTATGAAGTCTCCACCTTGTATAAAGAAGACTACTGGCAACTCTGCTTTGTATGTATTGCCATTGAGAAGAAAATAGTCTTCATTATCATCAGTAATTGTCCACATACAAAAGAGTTTTCTTACAGTGAATGACCCTTCAGTTTACCAGGAGAAGCCATAAAATCGTATTCTTTGGTAACAAAACTAGGGAATTTCATAATGAGAAACTCTTTAAATTCAATTATTATTTTTAAAATGCAGATATTTTTATTTTATTAGTAATTCATCAGTTGAACAACTTCTTCAGAGATGCAGCACATTTTTTTAGCACTTGAAATCCTGATATCAAATTATCACCTTTTTGAAATATTTTCTGATTAAGCAAAAGTTACAGGGATGTTGAACAACTTACTGGAGAGAAAATTTTGCTAGAACATCAGATTAATGTAATTGTCTCTTCAGTCCTTTAAATATTTGCTTCTAGAGGTAGTTTTATGAAGGTTTGTCTTTCATTTTGGAGCCAGTGTAATTCTACACTGCTCTCTGGCCCTGGCATGCTGTAGATTCCAAATGCTGAGCCATAGATAAGGTGCAGAATTTAGGACATGACTGATAGGGGGAAATAAAAGGCATGCTCAGAAGGACTGACACTTATTCCTTTTCACTTTATCGCATCTGGATCCATAATCCACTGAACTTTGCATATATTGGTGCTTTTGTGTTGTAAGTATTTTTAAAAGACTAGTTAGATTACTTCTAATGATGCTATTTTATGTCTATCACACACTAGAAGAGATGTGTTCTTTGAATGTAATAGAATAGCACATTTGGAAGGAACCTATAACTATCATCTGGTCCAATTGCCTGACTGTTTTAGGGCTGATCAAAAGTTAAAGTATGGTATTAAGAAAATTGTCCAGATGCCTCTTAAACACTGACAAACATGAAGCAGCAACCATCTCTCTAGGAAGCTTGTTCCAGTGTTTGACCACCTTCTAGGTACAGAAATGCGTCCTACTGTTCAGTCTAAACCTCCTCTGACACAGTTTTGAACCATTGCATCCCATGCAATCTGTCACTGAATACCAGGGAGAAGAGATCAGCACCTCCTGCTCCACTTATTCTCCTCAGAAAGCTGTCAATGAGGTTGCCCCACAAACTCCCTCTCTCCAAACCAGATAAGCCTCAAACCTCCAGCCACTCCTCACAGGACATTCCTTACAGCCCTTCCACCATCTTTGTTGCCCTTCTCTGCATGCATTCAAGGACCTTCACATCCTTCTTAAATTCTGCAGCCCAGAACTACACTCAAGGGGAGGCCGCATCATCACTGAATACAGTGGGATAATCACCTCTTCTGGCTGGTTATGCTGTGTTTGAAGCACCCCAGGATGTGGTTTGCCCTCTCAGCTGCCAGGATATTCTGTGGACTCCTGTTGAGCCTGCTGTCAGCCAGCATCCCCAGATGTCTTTCTGCAGGGCTGCTCTCCAGCTGCTTCTCTCCCAATTTATACTTGTGTCCAGCATTACTCCATCCCAGGTGCAGAACATGGCATTTTTTCTTGTATAAGAGAAACCAGCCAAGCTGGTTTTCTGCCTCGCTTGTTTGACTTACAACATAAAGTGGTGTTGAGCTCCGGGACATATTTTTCAGTGGAATCTATTGTCAACTACATCAAACATAGTTGAGGTTTGATAGTAGAAGTTTGCAAAAAACCCACTGCTTCTTTTCTCTTCTGAAAAAAACTTTTTTATTCTGTTTATAGGAAAAGCATTTGGGATTTGGCACTTAAACTACATTATATAAATCCTGTTCTATAAGGTATTTATGTGTATGTCTTCATAGATTGCTCAATCATGTCTACTAGGGCCTGAATCCAGAATTGATGACTCCTGAAAACTGGATTGCTTTCTAAACATTGTTTTTTAACTTCAGCAGGAGAGATGAAAGGTGCCTTCCATTCATGAAGGCCACAGAATAATGTTAAGCATCTTCCTAGACATGGTTT
Organism: Brachypteracias leptosomus; assembly: GCA_013401335.1. Taxonomy (NCBI): domain Eukaryota; kingdom Metazoa; phylum Chordata; class Aves; order Coraciiformes; family Brachypteraciidae; genus Brachypteracias; species Brachypteracias leptosomus. Next base: position 44,513 of record VYZX01017269.1, on the reverse strand, counting down.
GAATGGCTTCAAGTTGAAGGAGGTCTAGAAGCTAAATTTTTTGCTTCCTAGCACTTCAACCACTACCACTACTGCTGCCAATTTTTGAAGGCAAGAGTAGGACTCTTCTGTTTCCATCCTGTTTCCAGAATGGATGGTGTTAGCAGCTTCTGTCTGTGAATATAGGTCTTGAGCAGGGTCTTTGGAAATGGGAAATAAGAGAAGCCTCTGGTACATCCTATATATCTATGTTTTTTGTGAGCCAATTTAGACACTCTGCAGGTCCATGTATAGTTCACTAATAAGAATCCATGCACTCCAGGGTTATGTCTTTCCCCGTATGTTGTATGAGACACACAGATGACTTACTTGACTTTGTGAACATTACTCCTTGAACTAAGCAATTAAAAGGTAAAAATGGGAGGACACAATATTTCTATGACAGTCTTCTTCTGTGAATCTGGACTCTGTGTTGCAAAGCAATGTGTAAAGCCTGGGGAAGAAAGAAATCCTTCTCCACTTTTTGGCAGGGCCAAAAGAAATTATAGAGGACTTAAAGCTTACAGTTGATTACCATAAACTGAACATAAAAATGAATATCCTGATTAAAAGATAATAATTCAGACTGTTTAGAAGCCGTCTCAAAACTAATAACTGGATTACTAAGTATGTAATGGTAATTACAAATTACAAATATGTAAATAAAATATCACAATACAAATAACCAGAAGTTGCAGTCTGGAAACTGAAAAATAAAATTATGGACAGCACATTTTATAAAACATAGTCAGTGAATTTGCTTTACCACTATTATTGTCGAGCTAATGTAACAAACAGATGGAGGATTTAATATAATTTGGTTAGCTAATTTTAACAGGCTTGGCTACAACTGTTAACCTATTTTTATATTTTATTTTTACTGTATTTGCTGTAGCCCAACTTGCATGATAAAATCTGAAATCTGCACACAAATACAGCTAGTGAGAAGTCATCAGAATATCATATGCCCCAATTAGAAGAATTTATCTTTCTGTCCCACAAAAAAAAATTGGGCTTGATTTATATTTGTGTAGTTCATAGAAATTATTGTAAGACATCAGCTATGCTACCAAGGGCCTAGGATCAAAATTACATGCAAACACATGCATCCCAGAATGCTACTAGACAAGAAGAAGGGAGATGAATAAGCTGAATCAATTGGTGTTATAAGACGTAATTTTTAAGTCTCCCTTGGGAAAAAAGTAGGCTTCTTTTTGAATGAGTACTAAACCCGTATAATTTTCATGTTGAATGAAGCACAGTACACTATCTCAAAAATATGAAGTAGAAAAGACCACCACTACATGATTTATGATGGTAGGTATTCTCCAGTTCTAGTTGAACTCTGCATAACGTGCACTATATTATGTGGTAAGGTTTCACTTTAACAACACTAGTAGCCAATGAGTACTTAATTAAGAATCTATTTAGTAATAACCACCAAATTGGCTATTAACTTCACTTGCCCTATGACCATAATTTTTATTAAAAAAAATAGAATTAACCTATAAAAATAAAGTATTCTGAAATGACTCTTTGCAAAAGCAAGCCACTAGAAAAAGCTCTTTGAATTCACACAATGATTAGACTCATTATAATGGAGAATGGAAGAACCTCACAGAGAATTTGAGCTTAAGAAACAAGGCTGCTCAATCTAGAGGATAGAGGGTGGCTATTCAGATTGCCATAACCTGTAGTGCTTCACTGATTTTTGATGTTTGCACTGGAGTCTGAAAAAAAACCCCAACAACTCAAAATTGAAAAAGTTGGTATGTGCATGGTTATTTGCATCAAGACTGGATACAGCCTCCTCTGACCGATTCAGCCTAAAATTTTGACATCATGATAGGGACAGCATTCTTGCTTCCTCCTGCATTATTTTTTTTATTTCAGTAGAAATACATTTTTCTGCCTGGTTCTTGTTTGAGAGACAACTAGAAGAGAAAGTTACCACTGATTTTAATTGTACACAGCATAGATTTGCAAACCTACTTCATTTATTTGTTTGTTTGTTTTCTAGCACCTTCTCTTAAGAATTATCATGAATATTATCTGGTGTCCATTGAAAGAATAATTTCCATTAGCCAATAAAAGACAGAAAAATGTTTAACTTGCAGAATTCTTGAAACTCTGCAGCATGTTAATAAGATGCTGCTTTTTTTCCCATGAATAAGAAGTGAAAATTAATCTGGTGGTAACCATATTAATATATTTATTCTGTTTCCTGGGGATATGACTGTAATGTGTTTTATTTGGCCCAGTACCAAAGAAAAAGTAAGCTAATTCCTTTTACTATGAAAATCCAACATGCAGGACAGCAAGGTTGGTATTACAGGCTGATCAAACATGTGCAACTCAATCTCTTCATATTGAGAGAAAACACATAAGGTGGAGCTGAGTCTTCTACATCTTAAAAGTGGAACCACAGTAAAAATTAACTAGCAAGAACAGGTAGAGTGTGAAAGAGTGTTTATTGTGACATGAGATAATGAACTGCACCACAGCTTGTTGAATATCCACAGGAAGAACAACATTGCATTTGTCAAGGATGTAGATCTGCTGTTCCAGTGATCAGCGAGAGATGAAAAGATATTGCAATAGCTCTGTGGAATGAAAAAGAAGGGTATGTTTTTTAGATGTTTCTCAGAAGAAGATAATGATATTGAAACATAATTTGGTTGTGAGAACCTTTGTAATTGCAAAATGTCCCCAGATTGTGAATCTGAGTAGCAGGCAAAAAGATGGTGAGGCTGGAGATGACCAGAAATGAAGGAAAGCAAAATTAGAGATGGGAGATGATTGAGATGTGTGCAGCCTTAAGGTAATAGCTGATCATGGAAGGTTACTAGTATAAACACCAGAGAAGAAATGGATATCCAAGCAATTGACATAGAAGCTTTAAGTAATTTATGCTCGTGGGCACCCCATGTGGAGAAGTCAGAGAGCAAAGCACTATGGATTGTATGCTGTCCATAGTATCTTGTAGAAGGGATAAGAAACATTCCTTACAGGAAGTGCTCAAGAAACAAATCAAAAACCCACAAAAGCTAGAATCAGATGCAAGCAATTTGTCAGAAAGGATAAGCAGAATTATGATTTTAAATTTGTTTTGGCTAGGAAGAGGTCATAAAAATACACTGGGGGGGAGGGGAGGGTTGAGAAGAGAAATAAAATGTTTTAAATATACTGGTGTAGAACAGTGGCATTATGCTTAACTTTAGTATATTGTAGCCTTACCACCTAAGGGTCTTATGTTTCATTGTATAATCTACAGTAGTTGTTTTATACATCAAGTCATCTTCATAGCCAGGTCCAAACCATTACAACTTGTGTATGTTCCTGTAATGTTGTATGCCTCTATTCATTGTCAGATTAAGAATTAATCCATCCTGAGATTATATTGTATAGGCCTGACCCTAAAGATAGGAATAAAATGAAAAAATCATCAGAAAGGTTTCTTTATTGGAAACATCACTATGTCAATGAGTGCTGTTACCTGCCAGGTGTGAAGTTGAGCTAGATGTAAGGCACCTGTCAAAATGACCATCAGCTTTTAGTTAAACTGTTGTAGAAGTGATAGTGCATGGTAATCTTAGTACACTTTAAAGAAATCTTGTGTAATGGATAAAGAGCAGAGTGTGAATCTGTCATCTTTTGAAAAATATTGATTTTTCAGACCAGAAAACTAGTGAGTGATTGGTGTGAACATGAGGTCACTGAAAGTCCTTAACTAGAAGAAACCAGTCCAAAGTCACTGTCAATTGACTGTTCATTGACTGAGAAGAAGATACAATACCACAACATTTACAAAAGTCTTGAGCCATATCCTGCCCTTAGCTATACTTGTGTGTCTCCGGAATATACAGACAGTTTCATAATTCTTGAATTATTGTACTGCTTAATGTTTTAACTTACCCTCCCTGTTTAATCTTCTTCATTGTTTTCAGAATATTCCTCTCCACCCATAAAAGGTGGACAGCAGTCCAAAGGTTCACATTTGCCCCACAGTTGTCAAGAGCTAGCAACTACTTTATGAATCTTCTTTGGCTCTTAATGCCAGACCCAAAGGATAAGAATTCTTCTATTGATTTTAAAAGCTATCCTGCCTCTTCAACATGTAGGTGGGATGTCACCAAACATTAGTTTGATCTTCTTCCCCTTTTTAAGAAAATATAAATATGAAATACAAATTCAATAAAATGCTAAAACCAAAAAAGTCCAAGCCACACAAAGCAAGCAGTAGCTTTTTGTGTACAGAGTATTCTCTCTTTTGTACCTACCTCTAAAAGGAAAGGAGCATAGGAGGGACAGTAAGCCTTTTAAATAATTTCACTTATGCAAATGCTGTATAAATATGAAGAGTATAGAAATATTGTCACCAGTGAATAATAATAGTATAGTGTGTCATTTTGTACAAGGGATATTGTACTGCACAGCATCTATACTGCAAGCAGCATTTCCTTTCTGTGCTATTACTGCCAGAAATAAGTTAATGTAACACCTCTTGCCCTGAAATACCTGAATAATTATCTCAAGGCAAGGTATTGGAAGGCTAGGTCTAATAGATACTACAATTGAACTCAGTCAGAAATCAGGTAGATGCACTATTGATTATGCATGTGCTACAGGGTCCTGTAGTTCGCACATCAGCACTTGCACTAAGTAATAAACCTAGAAAAGTCTTAACATAGCTTTTTAAAGCATCTAAGCAGAAATAATTTATTCCAGCATTTAAAAATAAATATGGTCATAAGGATACCACAATGAAGAATATTTATTTAGTTTGGTACTTTAAGGCTTCTATTAAACATTGCATTCTCAAGATGACTTCTAGCTTTGACTCATTAAATAATATCAGACAATTTTTTATTAGGAATTGATGTTTCTTTTGCACATCAGTGCACAGTGGATGATTTGAAAAGAAAAATTCATTGGTTAAAGGAATAGAGTATGCTACTAGTAGCCTTTGATCTGGGAAAGCTGCCAACCTAGCTGTGTTAATTTAGCTAGTATATAAAAGAAAGAGCCTATACCTCCACATAAGCACTATTTATATCAGTTTTATTAGGATTTTCCTTTTTGATCTGTAGGAATTTTGACCAGTGAAATGCCTTCTCTGTACATTTAGCTTACTAAGGAATAAGCTCCTTATCCTGGATTCCTTCAGCCTACTGAGGCATTCCAAGAATTTCAACTTTTTAAGAAGGCACTTTTGGGAAGAATCTTCTCAGTCTGGGGGAATACTGTTTGCTTTTTTTTTTGTAAATGCACTTCCTGAAAATTATCCTGAAGCTGTTCTCCAGGTTGCTCTTTTCTCCTCCTACCCATCACAAACCATTACCTTTTGATGTAACACATTTAGCCCTGAATTGATAGCCATTGCCTGAGCATGCAAACTGTAAAGTGTTCCTTGAGAACATTAGGAACAGGATCTAAGGATCTCAGGATCTGCAGATTTCCAATACGATGGAAGGACATAAATTCAAGGAGTTAATTTGAATAGAGAGCAGATGGTAAAAATAGAAACTAAAATGACAGAGTTGCAAATATGTCTTATCGCTCTAGCTTTTTAGTTGATGAAATCTTCAGGCAGCTTATTATCAATTAGTTCACCCTCACAGGAAGGTTCAGGGCTAGATGATCAAAATGTCTGCTATGTGAAAGAAGCTTGACAAATAACCTTAAGGATCAGGATGGAGATATGCTGAGGAAAATAGTTAAAGCACAGCTAAGTCCATTATTTGGTTGTTCCAAGGGCTAGTATTTTATTACTTGTACCACAGATGAAGTCTAAAGTTCACCATAGTCTCAAAAAGGAATTTAATTTGAACCCTCAAAATCAAAATGCCCTAAATAGGCCAGTGCTTTTACACCTGTTCCTTTACTTGATCTAATATTTTCAGCTGTCTCCCAGATGTGTTCTTTAGCTCCTTTTTTCAACTATTACACAGGCTGTCCCCAAAGCCCAAAGTCTTTTTTTTCCTTCTTATCCAAAAAAAGCCAGAAGATGAGTAGTGGAATTCCAGGGAAATGTGCTAACCTGTCACTTGAAAAGGGTGTGTAAGAAGAGAGATCACAGATGTAGCTTCCATCTTGCCATAATGGAAAAAATGGAGTGGTGGACAGACAGGGAGGAATTGAATGAGGATTTGTATTAGAAATGGAACGAATTAAAAGTTAAGCATTCACTTCAGAAGTTATTCCACAAAGTGAAGGTGTTAGCTGTGGTGCTTTGTTATGGGGTTGAGTTCTTGCTCTCTTGTCAGGTCTACGGGAAGCTCCCAAAGAGCACTAAAGTGGCAGGTTCATAGGAACAGGAAAGAGAATGCATTTGAAGGGACACAGACAAGGTAGCAAAAAACCCTGGGGCACAACAGGAACAAGTCTGTTATAGTGATTGTGTCTGTATCTCAGACACCTTCTTCGATGGAACTTTCACAACATATGGTACAACCCAGGACATTTAAACCCTTTGACCATAATTTTGCTATGGCCTTGAAATGAGGCTTTTCGAGATTGGGTGGGAATTTGATGGAATCAGTAGGTTGTTGAGGCATATAACAGAAAGAAGCATGATAGATAATCAGTGTTGCCTGATGTCAGAAGTCAGTCCCACTGTTTGAAAACTAGTAACAGCAACATTATGTCTGTTACCAGACACTATGTAATCTCTAAAAAACTTGTTGCAAACATTAATTAAATCTGTATTTTTGTGATATTTAAATATGGTGGTCCCATGTGAAAGGATTTGCTGAGACACAAAGAGGTAAAGGGCTTGAATTTAAAAGGTACAAAGAAGCCTAAAACACAGATTGTCTCTTACTGCAAATTTGACAAGGGCCTAATTACTTTCAGTGCCACTGAGGCCCTAAGGAAGCTTTTGAAAATCCCATTTGGCACCATAGGTACTTAGATATTTTTGAAAAATCTGGCTCCCTGTGACTTGTCTAGTGATGTACCAAGTCAAAGGTATTCAGACTGGGGTAAGTCTGTCTCAGAGCTGCTCCGCTGATAACGCTCCCTAGCATATCTAGAGATAAACTGTACCTTTTCAAAGGCTGATGTTGGTCTGAATTGTGTCACATAGAGTAGCTCAATTAGGCTCAGTGCAGCTATCCACAGGCTGCATCTACATGTTAACTTAGACCATATTTTAATTTCAATGAATGCTTGAAGCACTTAATATTTTAAAAGTCTCAAAACCTGCCTTTCTAGCATGTTCACAGACATTGTCGCACAGTATTCTTGACTTAGGTTTGGGCTATGAGTATGTTTCTTTGTGCGAATGCAGTGAGACTTCATTCGTTATAAGCCATGAAGTAAACATCTGTCAATGAGCTCTTTTTTTTTCTCTACCACCCCTGCCCAGCAGCCCTTGCAAAAGAGTGTTGTTGCCAGGTACTCAAACCCATTGAATCTTTTGCCTGAGATCTTGTTATGCTAAAATGCATTTTGTGTAATTGTATTTGATCTCTTCTGCTTTCTGAAGCAGACTCATCAGTTTTTTGCGAAAAGCAGGCATGGAGGTAGACTGAAAATGCTGGAATATCATGGGCCATCTGAAGTAGCTTAATGCAGAATTGCAGTGCTTAATCCACTGCTTGGAGAGCTTGTCTAGAGAGAAGTAGATCTATTCCAGACACTTGCATCTGTGTAGGCAGGGTCGCATGGCTGCTCCATGGGGTGCAAATGTCCTCAATGCAGTGAAGACTTCTATAATAGAGACAGAAATTAAATTCCCAGGACTTTTCTGTGATTTCTGCATCAGAAAAAAACCCATAAAATCTCTGAGCACTCTTCAGCTGTGAATTAAGGAAGAGGGTGAACAGCCCTTGATTAACATTTTAACAGATCTTTTGGACAACATTTTATACACTCTGTGCTATCCAGCCAGAATCTGTTTGTTGTGTCCCCGAATCAGCTATATAACAAACTCATAACAATTTGTTGATAACAGAGTGGCTGATTCATAAGCTACTTGTTATCATTTCATAAGTGGTATGTGAGTCACAGATTTAAATAAATTTAATAGAAGAAATATTGGAGAGCAAATAAATCTGACTATTGTTTATGAACCTAGTCCAACATCTCCTGCACTGTCACTCTGCTTTTTCACATTTTTCTAGGACCATCTTCTTAGAATTTACTCTATATCCAAAAGCAGAAGTGCAAGCAAGATGGTAATCAGAGCATAAAACAGAGACACATATACTCTCATATGTATTAATAAGTTAGTGGGGGTGGGAGGAAAAGAAATGGAAAATAAAACAGGCCTCAGATAATGCCAGAATGACAGAAATGATGTAATGCTCAAATTATAGTTCTTTTAAGTAGGTTCTGGGTGAACTAAATACATAGCACATGGCAAAAAATGTGTGGCAACTGTTGTGGTAGAATTTATCTTGATTAAGGCTCCATATGAAAAGATAAATCTTCCTAAGTAGGAACAGGAGTTCAATGAGTTGAAGCCAAATATTCAGCATGTCATTTGAGTTCAGGAAGTAAACTAAATATGAGTTCGCATAATGTCTTAGAAACCACTGGATTGCATTAAGAAAATTCACAATGTCTATATACTTTTTGAAAATAAGATATAGCTGGTTTTAAACCCATTGTTTAAATTTTAAAAAATAAAAATCATATTTATTCAGAATGTGGTCTTAACACCACTAAAATGTATTAAGATTTTTATTTTTTTAACATTTTTCAAGGCCTGGTCATGTTCCTGACACCATTTGTATCATCTCTATCTAGACTACATTAGTACTGTGTGGGCATGGCAGAGAATGAAGTTTCCGAAGTGGCTTTAATATGAATAGAGTTACTCTTGCTGACCAAACAAAGATTAAAAAAATGCTTTTCAATCTGTAGCTTATAGATTAGTTAATCCTATGTAAATAAAGTATTTAACTAAAAACTACTTCATATGAAGTAGGCAAGTTTAAGCCCCTAATCAAAATAAATAAATAAACAGAAACCCACGATTCATCTATATGCCTTGAACAGTAGGACCAATGCTGGCACAGTTTCACACCTGCTACAAACATGTTACCTACAAACCATGGAGGAACAAAGCTTAATGCAAATGTATTATTATATCTATAATTAAATTATATCCATTATGTATGCTAATTGATATGACTATTTTTGCTGTTACTTAGAGGAGTTATAGAATCATAGAATTGTCAGGATTGGAAGGGACCTTAAAGATCATCTAGTTCCAACCCCCTGCCATGGGCAGGGACACCTCCCACTAGATCAGGTTGCTCAGAGCCCCATCCAGCCTGGCCTTGAAAATTTCCAGGGATGGGGCTTCCACCACCTCTCTGGGCAACCTGTTCCAGTGTCTCACCCCCCTCATGGTGAAGAACTTCTTCCTAACATCTAATCTGAATCTACCCGCCTCTAGTTTTGACCCATTCCCCCTACTCTTGCCACTACCTGACATCCTAAAAAGTCCCTCCCCAGCTTTCTTGTAGACCCCCTTAAGATACTGGAAGACCACAATAAGGTCCCCTCGGAGCCTTCTCTTCTCCAGACTGAACAACCCCGACTCTCTCAGTCTATCCTCATAGGAGAGGTGCTCCAG
>VYZX01017269.1:20770-34729 GCA_013401335.1 Brachypteracias leptosomus | reverse complement strand
CACCAGGTTTGTCAGGCATGATTTGCCCTTGGTGAAGCTGTGTTAATTGTACCAAATCACCTCCTCATTATTCTTCTGCCTCAGCAGTGCCTCCAGAAGGATCTGCTACATGATCTTATCGGGCATGGAGGTGAGACTGCCTGGCCTATAGTTCCCCAGCTCCTCCCTCTTTCCCTTCTTGAAAATGGGGGTTATGTTTCCTCTTTTCCAGTCAGTGGTGACTTCACCAAACTGCTATGACTTTTGAAATATAATAGAGAGCGGTTTAGCAACCTCATCTGCCAGTTCCCTCAGTACCCATGGGTGTATCCCGTCGGGTCCCATGGACTTGTGCATTTCAGGTTCAGCAGATGGTCACGAACCTGATCTTCACTTACAATGGGCAGTTCTTTCTGCCAGCCCCTACCATTATCTTCTGTGACTCCGGGAGTGTGGCTGGAGCCCTTGTCAGTGAAGGCTGAAGTAAAAAAGTTATATCTAATAACTGCATCAACACTTGTAGCTAATAATTGTATATGTAATAGATCTGAAGCTAGTCATACATTTTGTACTCAGTAGGCAAGTAGAGCTGAATTTACCTCATCACTGCTGGTAGGCCTTGACATTTCTTCCAGAGGTTTTGGGTTTTTTGTGTTGATGTAATTCATGGACTCTGCAGCCTTTTCCATTCTTAAGGAAGGAGTAATTATTCTTCCACCTGTTTTTCAGAGTCATCTAATACTTGATCTGATCTTAATAAAAAATGTTTTGCATCTTTGTTAATGGTACTGGAGGCATCTGCTTGTCGAAGTGTATATATTTGAAATTAATATGCTACTGTTCATCCCAAAGTCAGTAGAACTGCATATGTTAATTCTATATATGTATATATCTGATGCCTTAAAACATAAGCTTGGTGTTGGGGAAAACAAGCAAATATAAACAAATAATATTTCATGTACTTCCATAGGTTTTTGGGGTCTTTTGTTGTCACATTTGTGCAAGCTTGTAAATTTTATACTCCACAACTGAAATTGAGCATTTTTTAGAATATACTAATAAATGAAGATTTGAATTATGGTTAATTAAGAATGTTCAGGGTACAACTTTTTGTTGATGTAAATCAGTGAAGTTCTGTTTGATTTAGTAGAGTTATCAAATTTGAAATGCCTAGTAATATAGCCTTAAAATTTTAGTTATTTTGTAATTTTACACCTCCATACTTAGACATGACTGAAAGACACTGTTTACAGGGCTACATCTAACATCGGTGGAGAACAGATGTGATTGTGACCCAAAGAAGTCAAGAATAGCTGGGCTTGGGAAAAATTAGCATATAAAGTGGCTTGGATTCTGCTTCTTAACCTGTGTACAAGCAAGAATTAAGGAATACTGTAAAGGTTTCCTTTCTGTTGTGTTTGAAAACTTCAGAGAAAGTGGAAAATGTGAAGATCTGAAAGAGAAAGCACATGTTAACTATCCATTCTGGGAACTTCAGTTATATGTCATTCATTATTTCAGGAAATCCTTTTCTCTAGTCCCAATATCAAGATTCCTTACAGTAGAAATACATTTTAATAATAAAAGAGAAAGTTTATGAAATTCAGTTAGAATTCTTCTAGGTAACCCAGGACTAAATTCTTAGGTAAATTCTGCTAAAGTAGTGGGTCAGGCTACTCTTTTCCTCAAGTAGCAATAAGCCCACCACTGCAGACAAAAGCTTTGGTCAGACTGTTTGGAAGGTGTTGCCAGCCCATCAGCATGGGTTTGGATACACTGGGTGTGTCACCACCAATCCTCCTTTTTTTCCCCCCTCACAGCACTCAGGATGTAGAGGCAATATCCTGCTACACACCCCTATTCCTCCTCAGCTGTGGCTCCAAGGATGTCCCAATGACTGTGGTCCTTCAGGAGATGACAGCCTCCTTGGCACATACAATTGACTGCAGCCAAGCTGGAGGAGAAGCATCCAAGGTTATATGCCCAGGGGTCTTGCACAATCAAAAGAAAATGCTGTATTGTTTCCAAACCAGCAGTAGCAACAAAGATTAGAGCCCAGTGACCATAGTGGCATGCTTAGTGCATATGTGTAAGAAGAACAATATGCCAGCTCTTAATGAGAAACAGAAATTTTTGGCTCTGACAGTGCTGTAAGATTTTCAAGACTTTACAGCCACTTTTAACCTGAGAGGAGTATGTAATACTTTACTTAGTCTATAGCTACAAAAGTACACACGTATATCAAATGTATATGGGAAAGAGGGGAGAAATGATGCATACACAACAAAACAGATGGTGTGGTGTTGACGATTTCTAGGATACACATTGAATTTATTTAATTTAGTAGACAATAGCCTGTCCTAATGTTTTAAGCCAACAAAGTCCTTCCTGGCTCCGAAATGTTTGCTAAAATAACTTTTTTTTCTTGTTAATTTTCAGTTCTTGGCTGCATTTTGTGCTAATTTCAAACATATGTCATATACAAAATATGTTAATTTTGAAAGCCAAGTCTGGCAGGAGTTGATATTAGAACTGGCATAGAGAGGTTTGGGACAAACGAACAGACAAGCTCGGAGCTGGCAGGATGCATTTACCATCCACAAAGTGCATTTTTTTTTAATCTTTTCCAGTCATTTGCATGTGCACACAGGCAGGAATAATGAAGGAAAGGCAAATGGTCTGTGATAAAATTTCAGTATGAAATGAAAACACCTTTAATTTAGGCATCTGCTGCATTTTAATTTATCTCATAAATTTTTTTAAAAAGCAGAGTCCAATGGTTAACATAAACCTTCTGGTCCCTAAACACTGTAGATAAATTTATGGTAATTGAAATGTGATGGTGTTTATGATACACATTTACACTTTACTTGAACAATCACTAATGGAACTGGCCATAGGAAGGCAGTGGGTTGTTATGATTTTTGCAAAAATCCTACACATTTCTGTCAGTTGGAAGCAGTTGCACTTCTTCGCTTGTTTATTATGCTGCTTTGCAGAAGTAATATCTTCTCAAAGACACTCCATGAAGTATTCAAGTCAGTTAAAAATAACTGAAATGTCTTTCTCTTCAGTTTTGATGTCTGTATGAGTTTAACCTAAAACTTATTTGATTTCAGAGTCTAAGTTTTCATTTTTGTTTCTTAAAGAAACTTTTACATAAAGGACTAGGTATGTATGCTTAATTCCTAAATTACTACTACACTTATTTGTGCAGATGTATTTATTGAGCTAATTGTAGCAGTAGTACTCAGTATTGTTTAATATACATTGGTATTTTAGCACACGTAAATTTGGTAATGACTGACTTAATTCTTAAAGGTAAATCTCTAAATAAAAATAAATATAACTGCATACTAAAGTGCAAAACTTCCTTGAGATAATGTAATAGTAAAATGTAAGAGAGTACTGTAAGGAGAGAAAATATAAATCTGAAGATAAGAATACAATCTTAATTCTGTCCTTTTAGTTGGATGCATTGAAAACTCAAATTATACAAACACTTGTCCTTTACCTTATCTTCCGTAGTTCTTTAGTCAGAATCACTTTTCTGTATGATTTGAGCATATGTTTCTTAAAGTTCTGAATTAGAACAAAGGCAAACCTGTTAAAATTCTCCTTGGTTGGGTGTTCTGAAAATTTTTAGTAGGAAATATTGATGATGTCAAGCATCACAAAATATATGCCTGATGTTCAACTATGTAAATACCTTACAAATTGTACTATAAAATTCAAACACAATGAAGCAACAGTTTTACAATGTGGAAGCAACATTTCCTGTCATTATACAAATGAAAAGAGAGTGAAAACATATCATTTTCGAAATAAAATAAAACTTCTCTTTCATAATGTATTGATTTCTCTGAGGCTACATTTTTTAGGCAGAAAACTTTTATTCTGCAAACCAATTGCTCACCTCTCAACTAAACTAACCTATGATCTCCTTAGAGAGCAATGTTATGAATAACTTCTGTAGGTGGGCTATTCCAGGCTTATTTCTGCTTATAGTGGTTGATATCCAACTGTCTCAAACAGATACATTATCTCCGAAAATGCTGAACAATAAGTAACTATAGATCTTCTGACTGAACAAAGGAAGAAATAAGGTACAAAAGAAAGAACTGACAGAAAAATCGTCAGGCTTCTTTGATGATTGATCTTGCTGCTAAGGAAAAATAAGACCAGCCAACATTGTGACTTCTAACAGAGAAATTCTTGCAAAAATCCTGTTGGAATATGGCAACTGGCAACTCAATTCAGAAATCTATAGAAAGAATTACTTTATAAGCAAGTATCATAGAATGCTTACTTCTGGATGAAATACCACACAACAAAAGGAGGTTACAGCTCTGAACAATTAGGGAAAAAAGGAAAAAAAAAGGGAAAAAGTTTAAGTAAGCTTTAATACATAAAATGTATGGACTGTAGAAATAAGATTGAAAAGACTTAAAATATAATTAAGTACAATTCTGGATTTTTAAAAAATTATACCAGTAAAGGTTCTCCCAGCAGACAACATCAGGGACACACTACCTGAAACAAGAATAATAAATGTACTGGTCCTTCAACCATATCAATTATTTGAAATAAGGCAATAAAAGTGGAATTCATGTTATGTACCTTTAACTACCCAGGAGTTTAATCCTTTTTAATTCTCCTGTACTTAAGACATATAAATAGACCCCTCCATAAGGAGGTTTATCCTATCTCTCTTGGATAGCTAACCTAGATGCCTCTGGAGTTTTCATTTTATCCTTTAAAAGTGAGAAGAAAAGTTAATATGGTAACAAAAAAGAGACTGTTTCTCAGGACTCCAGAAAATATTTAAGTGGTTCAGCACTGAATTTCTAGGCTGTGGAAATAGCCATAGAATTGCTCCTGGTTTGATAAAAGTTTGTATATAGACAAGTTTTCTTTCCACACATACTGAAAATGCACTTCCTCATACTTTGATACAGCCTGCAAACAATGGTGGGTAACAGCAAAATAGAAAGAATCAGCAGTCAAAAGCATGGTGGTCTGTATCATGACAGCGTGGCTGAATCTTTTACTGTCCTTAGGCAGGGATCAATGTAAGTGACATTTAATACTCAGAATAGAGAGAGAGCTCAACTATTCTTCTGTTAATTCAATATAAGTTATTCTTTTCTATATGGGACTTATTTTTCTTTATTCAAGTTCATTAGTCTCTTGTTCTTTTGCAATTTGGATTCAGAGGTAAATAGTAATTAAATTACATTTTCAGTGAGAGATCCAACTGAAAATGAAAGGAAAGAAAGCCCTTTTTTATTTATTAGAAGGAAAACAGATGAAACCTGAAAAAAAAAGAAACAAAACTTAGCTGGCCTTGTTAATTTGACACTGTATACAAGGAAAAAATATTAAAGGAGTCAGATTTATCATAGCTTGGATTTTAAGCTTACAAAAATGGTTGATAGTATTTACACATTTATATTTAGATAAAGCATATCTTCTCAGAAAAGAAGTTCATAAAGAATTCTGTAGTACCAAGGAAAAAGTTAAGGCAGAATTTTAGTTTACAACTGATTTAAAATAAGATCTTGAGCCCATGGATATTTATTTCAGAAGCTTAACTTCACCCATGCAAGTTACAATACTATGCATTAAAACCAAAACTGTTAGCCCTGCCAAGTATCAAGGTTGTCCAAAAGTTTTTATTACTAAGCTTTACTCATTTGCTTATATGTTTGTTAAAATTTAACTAGATAGGCTGAAATTTTGCACATTGAATGCCCATTGCACAGTGATCTGATTAGTCTGTTTCCCACCATTTCACTGAAAGAAGTCCAGACATTTGCAATATGTCAGAGGAGAGATTTTATCTTTTTGCCTTAAAAGACTGTTTAACCTTCCCTTTGAGGAACTTCATTATCTGGTGCATATACTTGAATCTGGGACTCAAGAAAGTCTATTATCCCTTGAAAAATACAGACTTTTATATTAAGAGTGTAAAGTAGCATATGTAAAGATTGCATATTCTGTTCTAAATCTTGGGCAGCATAATTTTGTATTTCTGCAAATAAATCATTCATAGAATGTACAGCTGAGTCTTCAGGAAGAACTAGACATCCAGGAACCAAATATTGAAGGGATATTTGCTTACAGATTTGCAAGATGTTATTTTTCCCACAAAGCCAGTGATCTTTCAGTAATGTTAAAAAACCCATCTGTTAATTTCATAGCCATTTAGTAGCTAATGAAACCTTATCATCCTGACTTTATTAAAAAAATTATCTTCAAAGATGAATACAAATCATTATGCAACGAGAAGATCATAAAAGAAAAAGTAAGCATTTAGCAGTCCTATCTTTATTGATTCAGACTGAATCCATTTTTTAATCTCTTGTTATGGTTTAAATCCAGACAGACACTAAGCAACACACATCCACTCGCTCACTCCTCCTTGTCACTGGTGAGATGGGGTGGATAATTGGAAGAAGAAGGTTAAAAGGTAAATATGAGAAAAGAAATAATAATAACAATAATACTAATAAAAGAGCATACAAAGTGAGTGATTCACAGTGCAACCGCTCACCACTTGGAACCCAACCCTCAGCCCATTACCTTGCTGTGATCCCTTCTTCCCCCTGGCCAGCTTTCCCAGTTTATATACTGAGCATGAGGTCAAATAGTATCAAATATCCACTTGGCTAGTTCTGGTCAGTTGTCCTGGTTGTGCCCCCTCCAAGTATCTTGTGAAAATTGACTCTATCCCTCTATCTGAAATCAGGATGCCTGTGAATACGTACCAAGATTAGCATGCAAGCAAATACTGAACTGATACATTTTCTATTTCTTGTCTATATCAGCACTGTTAACACAAGAAAGTTTTTTGACAGTGTAGAATAGATTTTAATTGGACAACTTTACATGCATATGAATGTTTAATTATTTTTTTGCGTGTTACAGACACACTTAACATTGATGGAAAAATATCATTAATAGAGAGCAATCAGTGATCCTTGAACTTCAAAGAGGTTCCAAGAAAAGGTGACAGGTTTTTTTACTTACCCTTTTTGCAGGTTATCCTCTTTCAGAAACCCTACATAAAACAAATAATGTATAAATGCCTTTAGAAAGAAATTACTAAAATAATATCTTCATAGAGACTCTATTAAATGTAAAGTGTATGTCTTTAAAGATATGAAATATTTTTCTGTGATGACAACATTGATCAGCATTATATCAAGACAACTTTTACCTGCAAACTTCTGTTTTGTGACTTTTGCTGTTTCAAAGAACCTAATTAACTTCTTAATACTGTGCTGTATTTGGTATATTGTAAATGCACATTGCATAAGATTTTTTTATATGCATATCTACACATGCTATACATATTAATTTGTACATATCTGTGCATATGTAATATTATTTAATTTGGCAGTTACTCAATAAAAAAAAAAATTTTCTATGTGCAAAGAGCCTTTTTCTACACTTATCTCTGCCTTTCTTACTCTTTCTCCTTTTTAAAGTATTTTTTTAAGCCAAGCTCTGTATGTCCTTAATCTAGATAGCATTACTGATGTTTGATAAATGGGAATGGTTCTGAAACTCTCACTTGACAGTTATAAAGATTACAATTTATTGGTTTTAATTCTTCTTTAATAAGAAATATGATTTGCTATGTTAAATAAAGTCAAGAATTCTTCCTACTCTTGTTTTAAAGTTATTTTTAAAATGTTATCTTTCTGGGGTTCTTTAATGTTCTTAAGTAGCATATATGTAGCATCTACAGTTCTTGCAGTTAAATATGTTATGGTTATTTCTTCTGCAAAAATTTCAGCTTGCTGTGTTGCATCACAGAATGGTGCTCCCTTTACATAGTACGTGTCAAAAATACATATGTTGTCATTTGACCTCAAAGGAGCCAAGGATCGTAAATTACTTTTACAAACTGAAGCACAGAAAGCAGAAGTAATATGACCATAGTATGACAAGATTAGATAGCAGGACCCCATTTCACAGACCATTCTATTTTATGGTACATTGGTCAATTTACCCTAAAATACCATTTATTCTGAGGATTTTGTGGGGGTAGTACAGCACTGGCAGAGTGGGACTGACACTGAGAAAGGTATTATCTTGGTTGTCTTTTGTCCTAGGAGCAAAACTCTGGAGATTTCTCAGTCACTTTCTGTATGATTTTATAGGATTGGAAGTTTGTTTCTCCTTAAAAATCTGTAATGATTTTTTATAAATACATTAATGTAATCTATCTTCTTTCAGGGGTGTTATTAACTTTAGTGGAACTAAACAAGTAAAGAAGTTATACATATACTTAGAGTTATACACATGCTTAAATCTCTGAAGCATCAGATCCCTGATTGTCTTTAATGTTATGCCGTTAGCTGGAGCAGCATTCAAAACAGCCATGTACAGAAAAATGCACATTTCCTCCAAGACTGAAACCAAAAAGCTGTCTTGCAAATATATTCTTGTTCGTTGTTTATACTTGATAAATGAAATAAAACTAAAGAATGCCAATGAACTAATGAAATTTTAAATAAGTCTTACTTTCCAGGACATGCTTTTGGAAACAATGAAATTAAAATGGCTTTTCATAAAAAGTTTAATTTGGCAGAATCTTGCTATTATGTGAAATAGTACTAAACGAGTTTAAAACAGGCCTGCTATTAACTGTACAGAATGTAATTGAAAATAAGAGAATTGGAGTTCACTCAAATCTGCTTTAATTTCTTAAAGAAACTATAAGAAGGTAGAAACTTAAGTAATTTGCTTTTAGATTTAAAGCCATGGAAGCATTTTTGAGGCCAAAAGTTTCATACAATTAGATCTGAGGGAAGAATTTGACCACTGAACCTCCCTATGTACCAAACTAGTTTAAAATGTGCTTTGATTGCGTGGGAGGAAATATTTGTGTAAGCAGTGCAGCTGTCAATAAGAACATTAAATATCATAGTGTTGATGTTCAGAAAGTATACAGAAGGTGAAGAATGTTACTAAATGTGCAGGAGAGGCTATCATTGAACATGAACATTCAAAATGTTCTCTTTGGTTCCTACCTACCTTAAGTGAAAAAGTGTATCTGTATAGGGGAGGGTTCATCACTCTCTGGAGGTTCTTTTGAACTCTTCTAAGAGTGACAGATGAAGTATAATGCACATGATAAATACATCCCCTCCCTACACACAGCGCAGGGCTTGGTGGCCAGCTGGGTGCTATGAAGCAGCCTGTCCATCAAACAATACCTGGACTGGAGCATTGGTGCACTTGGATGTGCCTACCAATTGATTGCTACTTTACCAATGTGTTTCACAGGAGCTTAGCTTTTGTTCTAAAAGTCAAGGTAAACCTACATAACCTGTGAAACCCAAACTGTCATTTATGAAAACAATGGGATACTGAAGGGGTTTAATTTTTCTTTGACTTCTCCAGTGTTTTACATTATGCTCCATAGACTTGGGGTTTGGTGGTGAGCTTCAGTAGAGGAGCTTTTGTGGGCTCCTTCCTAGATTCTCTCCACTTTTGTCATTTGAATTGAAATGTGAGTGTATGTGAAAAGGGATTTTGGTAATGAGAATTAAATGTGATGGAATGGCATATATGTTTAAATCAAAGCAGTAACCAGCAAACAAACAACTGCAACAATTTAACATATTGCTCCTACTTCCCTGCTGGATTGCTGAGAGATTAACAGATTGTTTGAAAATTATTATCCATATCAAAACTATCACATTTATGTTCTGTATACATTCTGAACCAAACTTTCAACTTTTCATCTACTGATTTAGACAATATTGTCTTGGATATTTCAGAAATGCTCCATTGTCACACAGATCACATTACAAGTATCTCATCACTTCCCATATGAACACAGAGAATGAACACTTTAAATGGTTTGGATTCATCCTCTAGACTCAAGGAGAAATTGCAACTGTTCCAGACATTAGTCATTCCTAAAAAGTAGCAGATTAAGTTTAGGTTTTATTCAAAATTTGGAACTGCCTGTGAGTCACATTTCCCTCCTGCTGCTAGAGTGGAGGCAGAGTAAATGTTCCTTATCAAACAGGTAAAGGAAAAAGAAAAGCTTTATAAGTTTGAGAAAGAAAAAAGGGAGTAGATTTCTGTATACAATGATTGAATTTTACATCTAATTGTGGTTTAGGGTTCCCAGTTTTCAATCAGAAACGTTGTCAAGTCATTGGATTCCTGAGAGGTATATGTTTTCTTCAAAGTGAGTAGAAAAGTCTCACTTTTTCTCCTGTTAAAGTTCATACAAGGAAATGAGTCAAAGAACTAAAAATTCCAGCTAGTGTGCAAAAGTGGGTTTTTTATTATTATTGTATTTTTCTGGCACAATCTCAGTTCAGTGAGTGAGGAATTTGTATGAGAATTAACATCACAAAATCTATGGCAGTTTTAAATGGGTTCATATGTTTGTCAGAATTTGAGTTACTTAAGAAATAACTGGAAAGGAAATAATCAAGGACATGATAGGTCTCTTTAACTTTCCCCCTCCTTTGCTTCCCTTTCCCTTCTTATGTTAGGATTTCTTTCTCTTTACCTCATTCATGCTCTCTGTCATCTGCTGATGCTGACTGCTTCTTTCATTTTTTTCCTCCTGACTTATTCTGGCTACCATTCTTTGAGTTTAATAGTTTTGTGTCTACTAATAGTTCTAATATAAAAAACTATACCTTTGGATAGTGATAGAGATGATGCTATCTTCTCGTATATGGTCAAAAGTTGCTCTTTAGTTTTAAATAAATGAAGGATGTTGGAGGAGAAAATATAAGAAATATTAAACTGGTTTTCTTGCCATATACAATTTATGCAATATATATATTTTGATGCATTATATATATGTTATAAACAATTATATACAATTCTAGTAAGTATTATATTGATACTTATATGCATATATTTGTTGTTTGGATGTTTAAATGTATAAAGTATGTTCATATATGTATAGATATATCTATAACAGCAATTCTGTATTTGCCACAGAAAATAAAGAGTGATCATGTTCAGAAATTGTACAAAGCCCATTTCTACATTTGTTTAGGTCTCATTTGTCATGATATGCTGAAAAGTTAGTCTAGAAGCTCAGAATGACCATAAAAACAGAATTGCAGGAAATATTCTTAATCTGTATCTCAGGATCTTGGGAAGTTAATTACTGTTTTTTGCAGGGATACCATTTATATGAAGCTCCCATAACTCAGATACCAAAAGGTGAAATAAAGCTGCAAAGTGCCTGTAAACATTGGTTACATGCATTAGGGCCACATATTAATTTCTAACTCCAAGGGGATTTGAGCAATGCTGTAGTAAGTTTTATGTCTTCATTTCTCCCTCTGTGGCTATGACATTATTAGATACCACTTTATTGTTCTGTTGCTATTTCACCCATTTAAACTTTTATTTTTGAGGTATTGAAGACAAAAACATGCACAATTTTCTCCTACATGATTTCATTCAAATTAGATTTAAGACTAGAGGGATGTAGTATTATTGCTAGATATACTGAGAATTGCTGCAAAGCTGTTAGCAGTGAGATAAGAAAACCACAGAAAATGTTTTAAAAAAAAATTACCATAAATGTTGAGAACCTTAGGGGCCATTTAAAATTTCATTTTGAATACTGCTTTAAAGCTATTTTTT
The DNA here is from genome assembly GCA_013401335.1 of Brachypteracias leptosomus. Lineage (NCBI taxonomy): Eukaryota > Metazoa > Chordata > Aves > Coraciiformes > Brachypteraciidae > Brachypteracias > Brachypteracias leptosomus. The sequence goes on along the minus strand of VYZX01017269.1, from coordinate 23,104 downwards.
TGTATGCTTGCACCACAGTATTACTTCAAACATGAATATTTGGATTTAAAAACCAAATGAGGGATAAAGCGCATAAAAAAACAAATGCAAAATTAGAACACAATAAAGTTTTGTTTAATGTTATTTGAAGTTCATTGACTACATAAGGTTACCATTATATAATACCTTCCATCAAGCTTTATCTCTCTGTATATGTCACTAATAAACACAGTCAAAATTGTCACAACTTCTACAAGAAAAAAATCATAACAGACTTAGTATAGATTGTTAATAACATTATCTTAAATTCATAATAAGTAAGAGAAAAAGAGCCTTGTGACTGAAAGTCTGTATCTTGTAGACATTCATTATTTAAGCATTTAATGTGAAGTTATGTCAGGACTGAGGAGGAAACCCTTCTAAAGAAGCATGATTTTCTGTGTTCTGATTACAATTCAGATCAGGTCACTTCCTACACAAGGGAAGGTCAGATCAAGTCAAAATTAGATGGCATCATTCACCCTATTTGATCACAGTTTTTAACTGTCAGAGAGATTCAAGAATTGTCTAAAGTGAGCTTTGGTTATTTGTAGGAGGAAAGGAGAGAAGGAGGGAGGAAAAAGAGAATTAACATTGTTAGTTTTACAGGAAAAACAAAGGAGCATGGTTCTGCTCATATACATATTTGCTGTGCAGAAATGGAAATGGAGTTCCCCTGCCATGGCATTACAGTACAAACCCAAATATCTTCAGCTCTGAGTGAATTTGGATTACAGCTTGATTTAAAAGACTAGGCAGACAAAAAGGGTATGATTTCTGTGTTATTCAGCAGTGATGGAGAGAAGCAGGGGCACAACTACTTAAGGCTTCAGATTAGCTGAGAAACAAGGAGAAATCAAAATTCTGGGGTGATGGATACTTTAACAGGAAGTGTCCTTCTAGGCCTACTGAATGCTGGCTGGTGGTGGTTTTGTCATGCTTACAGATGCTTATAGCTATTTATTGGGTGTGTTTCTGATAGAGTTCATATGGACTGATACCTCTTTTCAATACTTTCCAGCATGAAATAATCTACCTGAGTAATCATTGCTTTGATATTTTGAGTTGTAACTAAATCAATTCTCTATCCTGAAAAAGAGAAAGCATTGTATAATTTTCAATGCACTGGAAGACACATAATTTTCCCTACCGTGGACAAATTCCCTGCAGATCGAAAGTTGCTGTTCTGAAACGAATAATGAGGATTGTGATAGACCTTCTTTTTTGGAGGTGAGAGCTCTGTGGTACAAAGGTTCATGTCAAACTTCAGTGAAATTACATTATATGCTTTTTTAAAGGAGGGCAGGAGCAATAGCAAGACATGAGTGGAAGAAAGCACAACTATGTTCAGATTTTGCTCTTCGTATTTCTGGTCCCATAGAAATCTAGTGTAGATGACAACCTGACTAAATAACTGAAAGGTAAAACTAAACATCTGTGTTCCATGTGCATTCCATGAGCATGTTAAAATGATGAGCTCTCTGGAGACCACATTGTTAACAGTTGCTTTGCTGGGGTGGAGTTGGGATGTCATATTTTCATTCCTTTGCAGCTATGCGTTTGCCTTCTTTCATACCCTGTAAAGGTATGATAGCTTAGACAGAAAATATTATGCAAAAGTATTGTCAGTTTTGAACTGAGTTCATGTTTAGATTTCAGGAATACAGACAAACATTCGAAGGGTTTGGTTGAGAATGTTGTCAATGTGTAACATCAGCAATAGTCAGGATAAAGAGGCTCAAGCTTATCCTTAATTATTTGAATATCAAATGCTTGAGATATTTGGTTATGTTGCAGATATTCTGCTTCAAATTGTACATATGTTTACAAAATCTGATATTGCAGACTTGATACTTTTCAAATCATGTCCCTGTGGCCCACAGGGCAAGGACCAGGTAGACAAAGTCCCTCCTACTGTAAGCAAGGACAAGGTTCATGATCACCTGAGGAACCTGAACATAAATAAGTCCATGGGACCTGATGAGGTGCATCCCAGGGTACTGAAGGAATTGGCTGATGCAGTTGCTGAGACACTCTCCATAATATTTGAGAAGTCCTGGCAGTCAGGTGAAGACCCTAGCAACTGGAAAAAGGGTAACATGCCCATCTTTATAAGGGTAAAAAAGACCCTGGGAGCTACCGCCCTGTCAGCCTCTCCTCTGTGCCTGGGGAGATCATGAAACAGATCCTCCTGGAGGATATGCTGAGGCACATGGAGGACAGGGGGGTAATCCTAGGTAGTCAGCAGAGCTTTACTAGGGGCAAGTCCTGTCTGACCATCCTAGTGGCCTTCTACAATGAAGTGACTGCATCAGT
>VYZX01017269.1:5991-16940 GCA_013401335.1 Brachypteracias leptosomus | reverse complement strand
AGAAGTTTGGATAAGCTTGGAATGAACATTTAAACTCACCAGACATCTGAATCTAAGCAAAATACTGAATCTTTTGAGGTTTACATATGACTACCTGTGAATACAGGCATAGGAACTTGTTGGATTAATGTGAATACATAACTTTTAATATTTAGACTGATATATCAATCTGTCAGGATATTGAGAAGTGGCACATCTTTTCCAGAAATACTAACCTGACTATATAGCATAAGCTATCTGATGTTAAGGGATGTGTTGAATCTTAGGGAGTTCTTATATATGCTTACAACATTTAGGAGCTGTTTCGCAGATTCATTTTCCAAATATAAGCTATTTTAAGAAAAAAAAAATCTTCTAAATTTTCATCCTAACTATTTTTTCTTCTACAGATACTCTGGAACCTAGGTGTCACTGAGAGTGAACTGATCTGAGCTAAGTCAACAAACTATTGTTTATTTTTATCCTGAAACGTCTTTGCTTTTTAAACTGTAACTGTGATTTCCTTACTTACATATTGTTGATTAAACTGAAGTTTAATTAAACTGCTTTCCTACACATTGTACTTGTCCAGACTATTAATCATTATGCAATTTAACATACAAATACAAATTTTAAAAGTCATGCACAATTACCTTTACAGAATCCTTTATGTTGTAAACACAACAAACATAATCCACATCAAAGCATTACCCTGAATATTGCAAGTGATGGATAATGACTGACAATTACTAGTTGTGGATCAACCATTTTGATGTTTAATTCTTGTTTTACAAGAACTATTAATAATAGTTGCATCAACAGAAGGTGTTTCTTTTCAGTTTGGATGTGGATTTCAAATGTACTTGAATTTCTCTGCTTGATAAATTTTCTCTATAATCCAACAGAAGTAGGAAAGTGTTAGTAGTCTAGTAAAGGCAAGAAATTGTGACATGGTGAATTATTTTGTATAAATTTACACCATGTTCTAAGAATCAGGAATTAATTTCTCCCAGTAAAGTTCAGCTTCTGTGGATCTCTGTTTTCTATGCAGATTCCTCCTTTTGGTATCATAACTAAACCATTGTACCTGACTGCCTGTTGAACTACACTAGTTGTCTTAGAGGTTTCCAGTTCTAAAGAAAACTTACCCTTCACTACTGCTCTGCACCAATCTTTCAGTGTCTAGAAAAGGAAAGCTAAAGAATATGAGAAGAGACAATGATGAAAAACTTTGTATTACAGCTCTCCAGGAGAGAAGCTGTTTGTGAATTGCAGTGAATTATACCAACTGAAGAGACACCCTTCTCCACATCAACATTTTGCAAAGCATAGTGGTATTTTAGTAAATCACATACCTAGATTTATGTAAGGCCTTTGATATGGTCCCCCACAATATTCTTGATGCTCAGTTGTAGAGACATGGGATTGACCGATGAACTGTTAGATGAATAATGAATTAGCTAGAAGACCACATTCAAAGAGTTACAGTCAATGGCTCAAAGTCCAAATGGAAACCAGTAATGAGTGGTGTCCCTTGAGGATCTGTACTGGGACAAATACTATATCTTCATCAATTACATGGCTACTGGGATTNGGGGCTTATAAGAAAGATGGAGACTTTTTACTGGGGCCTTTTAGTGACAGGGAAAGAGGCAACAGTTTTAAACTAAAGGAGAGTAGATTCAGATTGGTCACAAGGAATAGATTTTTTATGACTCGCATTGTAAGGCGCTGGATNGGGAAGGGACACCATCCAGAGGAACCTGGACAGACATGAGGAATGGGCCTGTGTGAAGCTGACAAAACTCAGCAAGGCAAAGAGCAAGATCCTGCACCTGAATCAGGGCAATCCCCAGTGTCAATACATGCTGGGNAGTGTTCAAGGCGAGGTTGGATAAGGCTTGAGCAACTTGATCTACTGAAGGTTGTTCCTGCCCACTGCAGGAGAGTTGAACTAGATGATCTTTGAAGGTCCCTTCCAATCCAAACCACTCTGTGAATCTATGATTCTAAATGCTTCATTTTCACTATTCTTCACCTGCAAGAACAATATAACATATACTTGGGTTCAGTTAGGAACATTTCTCAAACAGGAGAAATTTTACAGCTTCACCGTAGTTATCCATATAACTGGATGATGAATCCAGTTTGACCTAGTGACAGAGCCAAGAGGAGAAATTCCATCTATTTTTTAAAAGGATGAAATTATCTTTCACACCCTCACACTAAAATGTCTGTAGATAGTCATCAATAACAGCCACAGAAGCTAATGTATCTTATTGATCTCTTTGTTCATGTACCATTGAAGTAGAAACTCATTTGTGTTTCATTGTTGTTTGTTGTATCAAAGTGCAACCTTTCGATGGTATCAGTAGTAGGAAAATGTAAGGTAGCTCCAGCTGTGAGGTACCCATTTACCACTGTCATAGGGATATAGTTTGAAGGTGTTACAATTACTTCTATGGGAAAAAACACTCTAAGAAAGCTGAGTGAAGGTGCTACTGGCTTTGATGTAATGGGCTACAGGTAGTAAATGAAGAGTAAGCAAAAAATTTAGAAGGAAGTATAACCAGTATATTCAAATGCTTAGTCAGACTTTTTTTCACTGTAAATTTTACAAATGGAGGGAAATGGCTCATTTTCATGAAGAGCAAAGAGATTGAAAGAAGCCACTGCAGAGCAGAAGAGAAGGTGACAGCAAGCCTTAAAAGTACTGTTATCTAGTGGTCATGTCTTATTCAGGAATTTATCAATTTATATGTTAAACAAGAAAAGTTGTACATGATTCACAAATAAAACAGTCAGAGTTCAGTTCAAATAAAGGTAAGAAAGTCATCAGAGGTAGGAAGAAACACTTTCTCTGCAAAGAAACTCAAGATTAGACAATCTCGTTTAAAGTTGTGATCTAATTTCAAGGAAACATGCTAAATATTAATATCTTGAGTGCTTTAGAAGAGATTCCAAGTCTCTGGTGCAGCCAAATCAGTTTCAGACCACGTGGAAGCACTGCAGCAATAGAAATGGAGTGACTTAGGATGAGAGGTTCTCAGAAATTTACCAAAGCTCATGTTTGGCTGACTGCACCTAGAAAAGGCAGCAGACTTGAGTGAGAGCAGTTATTGCAACCATAAATGCTTCTGAAAATCTCTTCCTTAATTTATTTAAGCTGTTAAAATAACACGAAAAGGAAAAAGTCAAGTATAAAAAAAAATCTGGCTTTTTGACAGAGTGCTAGCTGGCTGAGACCTGCAAACAAAAAAGAAAAAAAGAAGAGTTAAACTGAGAATATCAATCATCAAACTCCATTTTAATTGTGATAAACCATAGACTATATAATAAGTGGAATAATACAGATTTTAATGGTACCATAACAATTATATGGTGATATAGATGTATCTTATAAAATTAATATAAGTATTATTGACAAACATGATTCATATTTTTGCTGGTACTCCAATAAATGTTTTTCAGTAAACAAAACCACATGATTGTGACTAGGCAGTGTCATAATTCAGAGATCTGCTATAATCCACAAGATAGTTCTAAACATACTTTAAGAATACTGTAAGAATGTTCTAAAATCTTTATTTTTTAAAAATTACCTATTTCTTCAAAGTATTTTAGACACATTACATCTGGAGACCAATTTCAACAAGTCAACAAGAATTTTACTCAGAAGTCCTGAATGCATTTTTTATTTCAATGTCAGCTGTTTCTACAAAAAATATCAAGTAAACACAGTAAGAGAAACTTGCAACCAAATAAACTTTGAAGCTATTTACAGTTCTCTCTTGATTACAAGGGTATAAGAATTCATATTTCTATAGTTTAATGTTTTGAGTTCTTTGATTATTTTTTGTTGTATATTAATCATATTAAAAATATGCATATTCTCAAAGTATTTTAAAGAAGAAAGACCCAAAATGTGCAACTTCCTGTTCAAGTTGGTTGCAGCAGTGTTCCTTGGCACATTTCTAGCCCTCTAATGAGTTGGTCTTACAAGTTACTTCGGTGTAGTGTGAATGCTCATGCAATATTGTTATAACCTAAATCAAATGTGTAGTCCTTTTGCTGAAAACTTTTGATGTCTTTCTTGTCATTCACCTTTTTCAAAGCAGTATCTAGATGTTGAGTTTTAGTATATGAAGTTTAGAAAATAGTATTGCTTCTGTCAAACAACAGTCACATATTGGTAAATATTTTTTTTCCTCTTTAGAGTATGTAAGGGGAATATTTGACTGAAAAAAAAGGGAAATGCCACCATAGTTTTGGGAATAGGCTGAATTGTTTCTTTTTGATATATAAGACATATTAGAAGAGTTTTAGAAAGCACACGCTTTTTAAAGTGCACCTTTCCGATGTGACTTATTGAGTTATTAACATTTAGACTAGTGCAGTGGATCCTTCTCTCCCTGAAACCTTTAAGGAATGTCATTATGAGGGTTTTTTAAAGTGCAAATTAAGGACCAGTTAAAGGAAAATTTTGATGAAATATTGTACCTTCTATTTCGTACACAGGATCTGATAATTGTACTGCATCTGCCCATGGCGGATACATTAACCTATTGTACTTCCTCATGTTTGTAAGTTTTGTTTTCTTGAGCCTGCCTGACTAAAGAAAACTAAGTGGATTTCAAAGTGGGATTAATCTGTAGATTTAGTACCCAAATCTGTAGCAACCATCAAGAATTCTTTCTCTAATATGAACCTCAAGGGTGGGGAACTTGTGATCCAAAGGCTGGATATAGCCCACAACTGTATTTCCACAGGCCCATTGTCACCTCTTTTTATTCGCATTTATTGACTATTACTAGACCATGTGTTACCAACTGTAAAATATCTTTGAGAGACGATGCAGTCTGAGCTTCACCCAGACACTGTCTGTGAGTCAGGAAGCTGGGCATACATTACAACCACAGCAGGCAATTTCACAGAGATTCTTCCTGTGTTTATATGATTCTTTCTTACATGAACCTTTGTGGTTTGTTCTTGCTAGCTGGGTTCCTCAGAACAATTTTGACAATAAACTAGTTTGACTAGTGTGTGAGTGCTTTGCTTCACTTGTAGAATTATTTTGTGAGGCAAATGTAATGCAAGTAGGTTGACTACAGATAAAATTAGTGTTTTACTGTGAGGATTCTTTGAAACATCAATGAAATTATCTGCAAAAGTCCACAGGCTGGCATTATTCCAGGCAGTGTTTTGATCTAGTGTGGAGCAAGCTAAATTTAAGAAAAGAAAAAAGAAAATTAGTCTTCTTTTATTTGCCTGGGCTTCTAAGAATTACTTGCCCCTGTTTCATTAGTCTTGTTAAAGGATCACATCTACCTTTCCTACTTGCTCTTGGTTACTGATTTGTATATACTCCTTTGTAAAAATGTTAAGAGATATCCGTAATGAAATAAAAGAAAAAGACATTAGTCTTCATAATTCTAAGAAAGATATGTGCATTCCCCTTGAGGGTTTTGGTTTTGTTTTTTTTAACTTAGACAAAACCACAAGATAACAGGGTGGATTTTTTTTTTCTCTCGAATCCTCTGGAATGCCTACATACCTACTCTTGCAATAGATGTGTAATAAAATAAATTAATATTTGATTTTTACCCAGCATACAAAATAGACAGGCCTCACTTCCATGCAATATTCCATGCAAACAATGAAGAATGACCTGTTTGGTTGAGTCTTTACCATTTTTTCTTAATTTGTCTGCATGCTGTTTTACTAACCAATGATCCTGAGAGATAGAATAAGTACTTAAGCCATCTCTAACTTTTGGTTTTGGAAATATTGTAAAGATCAGTCCCATAATTGCTTGTAGGGAATATAATTATTAAGTTCAAACAGAAAACAAGATTAAAAACTGTAAGAAGGTCAGTGTTATATTTAATTATGTANACAAGGGTGTGTGTTATCAACACCTTCTGGCTTCCAGTACTGCAGCATGAAGGCTGTATGGGGAAAATCAGCTCAGACAGACCCACTACACTCACCCATGTACGTCTTTTCAGGAGTTAACAAATCTGAGATGAGAACTCTCTGCTGTGAGTTCCATTCTGTACATGGACTCAGAATGACAACCCTGGGTTACATCAGGCCTCGGGCACTTAGAAAAAATAAGTCAGTTTGATATCTCTCTGCTTGAACATCCAAGTCCTAAAATTTAGCACACTTACCCAAAAAGTCTACTAATTGTTCTGCTTCCATTAACCCTCTGGGGACAGGGGTCACCCAGTTGTTTTCTGCTTTATTTCTGGATATTACTAAGAATATGTCCCATGTCCTGAATAGACTCAGAGGTCTAACTTTAACCCCAGTCACACTGTGAAAATGCTAAATGAAGCAGTTTTGTCAGATCAGGAGATATAGGATTTGGGGGACTGCCATGTAGCGTTAAGATATAAGGAAGCTCTAAACCAGTGACAGTAGTAATAGTCTGTCTAGAGCAGAGCATCCCACACAACGGGCGAGCTGATTCATCAAAGAAGTTGTCCTTACTATACTTAGCACTAAGATTCAACAAATGCAACTAAGTTCTTATTTATTAGCTGCTATGTGGTAACTGCACACAGATAGTCCTTTGCAGCTGCAGAGTAATTCAATTCAGCTTGACTGGGCTAAATCAGCTTAGAACACATCTTATTTGTGCGGGCTGATGGCAGGCAGAAAGGTGGTTGCTGTGGCTTGGCTGACATGAGCCACACATTGTCTCACCCCTCAGTTATCAAAATGTGCTGAATATTGCTGTATTTTTATGGGATTTTCTGTAACTAGATCTTTTTCCCTACTAGCTTTTTGAATGATATAAAGATGTCTTCTAAAATAACTGCCTTGATTTAGTAATGTGCAAGATTTGACTAATTAAAATGCAATTACCAATTTTCTCACTTTGATGAGTGTATTCAGTTTTGATTAACTAATTTTAAAAAAATACTAGAAAAATAGAAGAGAAGATATAAACATTGAGAGGAGAGGTACAGTGGATGTAGAAATCTAGAAAAAATTTGTTGTTTTAATTTGGAAATTAAACTCATTAGTAAGAAAGACATTTAGATACGTTAAGTAGGATAAAGAAGGTCAAGAGAAGGTCAATACAGGAATGATATTCTATTTTCTCTGGATACAAAACTTAAAGTACTTTCAGAAAATTAAAATGCAAACTATATATATTTCAGTATAATTTTAGGTGTTACCTTTATATTCTGTGGAACTCATTGTTACAGGGAGTTCCTTATGAAATAAATGTTTACAGGAATATACACTGGATTTAGACTAGCTTTGATAAAATTACTGGAATTATCATCTTTATGCTTTAAATCAGAATCTGAGCACTCACCTCTGGTGAAAGCTTTTTTTCTGTGCTATACTACTGTGAAACTAGTTATATTTTGTTATATGCATATCTTCCCCTCAAATATTTATTAGCAGTTTGAGATCACCAGATCACATGAATCACTCCTTGTTTTTAAAGTGGTTGGCAGACTCATTGTTCCCAAGTTATTTAAATAATAAAGTTAGAGGTAGCTAATGTTACAGGCCATGACAGTCTGTAAAATAATTGATTAAACTATTTAATAAGTTTGTGTGCAAGACGGAACTCTAGATGGAGCAGTTCCCTTTGTTTGAACTTGCTTTGCTGGGTTGATAATGATTCCACTAAGTTAGTAACTAACTATTAGACAAATGACTGGCAGAAATAAAATAATATAGTTTTGTTGAAAAATTCAAACTTAGATTGGATTTCCTTAATAAGAAGTTTTTATATTAGTAAAGCACAAAAACCTGTAGTGAAGTTCACATTTCCAAATTTATTTGAAATAATGGCAAAAGATATTTTATGAAATAGCAAGATTATATAATACAGCAAAAAAAGTTCAGTATTCTTTGTCAACCTTCTTGAACATATGATTTGTTCTACTGGCAAAATAACAGTTAGAAAAGAGAAATATGGAAAAGGTCTAGCCAAATACTGGAGTTATGTGAACTAACTAGGTTTTACCAGACTCATTTAAAGTGCCTCAAAACCCTGCTTGTTACACTGCTTAGATGGAAGCTGCATGTGGTCAGATTTCAGTCCTATTTCATGGGAGGAAGGTAAAAGGTTGTCAGTGGCAGGCTTTCCCTTCTAAGTCCTTGTTAACAGTCAAGACGGCCAGGGAAATAGAAGCAGTTATCTCAGAGCATTCTGCTCAGGCTTCTGGAATGATCATTCAGCCACTTAGCCCTGTGAATACTACCAGGGTTCCCTCATTTGCGCTTCTCTCTAGCTTTCTAGGACAGTACAGCTTCATAGCATACAAAAGAAGTAGTGCCATTCACTTAGCTTTTGTCCTCTCCACTCCCCAATATTTGTAACAGTCCAATCACTGCAAAATTAAAGATGCAAAGTACAAAAAACCAGAGTAACTTCCTTTGGTCTGATTACCGCTGTTCTCTGCAAATGAGAAGAAAAACAGTAGATTCCACTTAAGTTCCTTTTCCTAATTAAACTCCCCTCACAGAAAATTAGATGTAAAAGAAATGGGACTTTCATACCTCATCTTCTAAAACCAGAGTGGATGTTTGAGGTAAAGCTGTGAATATTAGCTTAATTGTCCTTCCCTTCAGAATGAGACTTGAAGGAAAGCAGGCCTTGGAGTCCTACTTTTTGTTAATGGCTATTCTTCATTTTGAAACTAGCCTCAAGCTACCCAAGTGAAATAATACCTAATGTGCACAAAGACTAGATGATGGGAAGTTAAAAAAGTTTATCCCATACACTATACAGTTCTTTACACACACAGAATAATGGACACTACTGAAAGGAAGGTTTTTGTACCAATGTGTAAATATCTGTAATTGAGAGAATGACAATGATAGTTCTTCTTGCTTTTCAGTTTCTTCTCTGTCCTCAGCTCTTTACACAGTTGGCATCACGGGCCAAGTTCCATTAATGAAGAGTAAAAAGAGATTATTAAATTACAGGAATTTATTTATGCAATTTTTTATCTGTTTTAACACTCTGTGATCTTCTGTTCTCTTCCGAGATCTTTGCCATGAACTACTAACAAAGTATTGTACTGTCATAATAAACCTGAAAGCAACTTCAAAACTCATGTATTCTATCAGAATTTATTTCAATATTTCTTGTCAAGCACTGAAATATCTATAAATGGATATGTAATGTAGCACTTTCTTCAACAATATTGCCTCTAAACTTCTCATGAAAAATTGATGTAATAACTTTTTTGCAACATAATTCCCAAACATTTAATGTATTCTTTCTTATATGCATTTTGTCTGATGTTTTTCCCCACATTTAACAGCCTCCCCCTTCACTCTGCCCAATTCCACCCTGCTGAGTACATTATATATGTTGTCTGGATTCTGCCTTTTTCAGAATTTGTTTATATAAAAAATTACTTTAAAAATCTGACTGTTCAAAAGGGGGGGAAAAACCTTCCTAATGTGTTAAATAAGAAGGCACTCCAAGACGTGGCAAATGACTTATTAATATTTCTTTTTGAAGGTTTAAGCCAATTGGCTTTCATTCAATCTTGCCAGACAGCACATTATAGGCATGTGTTCATAGGCTGTTAATAACTGCCCCTTCAAGATTTTTCTGCTAGACTGCAAGCCATCAGTAGAGTATGTATTCAAGGAAAGACTAGAACTTGCTGGACCTCTGGCAAAACAATGACACATTAGATTTGGAGAGACAAGATGTGGAGTCACATTGCTAAATGTAGTGCTTTCACAGAAAACAATCCGTGAGGTACTTGTGTTTGCTAGCCGTTAGAGGTCTGGGTCAACAGATATATTCTCTACCTCACTCCTCATATAGATGAGTTGTATCACCACAGATTAATAAATTATATGACCGGACTTGGTTATTTCAGCACATTAGTCACTCCACATTCATATTCAAGATAAAATAAAATGGGACACACACTTTCCAATTGGGAATTTCTAAACTAATATTCATTCTACAAAAGAAGCTATGTTAAATGAATATGGGTGGTTGGCAGAAAGCAGAATTATGCCTGGAAAAGCTTACAAATCACAAAGGAAAGCAATCAATTTCTGTTGAGCAAGTAGCAGGTAGCAAGATAAACACTACACTGTACCAATTTAGATGTGATCAGAACAAGGCAAAAGATGAGAAGGGTGCATGGGGTTTGAAAGGTTATGAAATGTTGGAACATTAGGGGAATTAATAGTGGATTTTTCTCAGAACATAGTACCTAACATCAGTCACAATGCATACAGTAAAATTATTGGCCAGTTCCTTTGGAAACAAGTCACAGTTATCCCATTAACTTCAGTGGCAGTGAGAAGGGTGTCTTTACTGGAATTCAGTATACTGCACAGCTGTAGAATCAAACCCACAGCTGAAAAGATCAGGATAACTCTGCTAAATAAATTAAGTTCAGTGAGGATCTAACCTGAGAGGTGCCTGAAAATGTTGGTTCACAGACAAAGATGTCTCTTGAACAGTTCATACAGACAGAACGGTCCATATTGAAACATTAAACTCCACTAATTAACAAATTAACTATGTCCTGAAGATTCAGAACTTCCACAGCTTGATTTCTTCAAAAGCTCTTTGTTGTAAAGCAGTGCCTGTTGAAAAAGTTATTTACCTGTTCCCTACACTCACATAGACACTCATTTGTACACACGGGCTAATATTCGTTTTCTCAATTCTGTAAAGATTTTAACTAAAAAAGAAGTTTAAAAAAGGAACACCTCACATAGGATCAGACCTCCAAAGCTGGCAAGAAAAACATATTTTCAAAATGTCTAAATCAAGTTTAAGTATTGATTTAAGGTTTAGAATACTACTGTTCTTTCACTGAAACCTTATCCAGTTTTCTAGTGAAGGTCTCAATTTCACATGAAATCATTAAGATTTAAAATAAATTAACGAAGAAGAATCTAGTTTCCATAATTTTATTTCAGGGCTCACAGAATACTCTAAATAATTGTTTAAT